>SADC01000632.1:0-55156 GCA_004194705.1 Ditylenchus dipsaci | reverse complement strand
AAATTTCCTTGTAGTTCAACTTAAACAAGACGCCAAGAATTAAATTGGTGTTTTTACCCGCCTTTTTAAATTTTTTGTCTTTGCTCACCAAATGAACTGTTTTTTGCAAAGCATACGGTCCTTTTACTCAAAAGATCTTTTGTTTAGAATTACATCTTATGCCTTTTTCAAATCTTGTTTTGTTCGTAACATGAGTTCCCGGAAATATATGTTCTGGCATCCACAACTAGTTATGTATTCCATATCATAAATGTAGTAAAAGTGCCGTGAAATTTTGTCGGTAATTTTTTTAGCCCATTCATCCCCCTATATCAACACCGCCTCTATTCGAAAAAGAAAGTTCACAGCAGAGATTTTTATGTCAGAAAAGAAACAAATGTGTGGGAACAACATAAGATGGTAAGCGGACAATTTTTAATAGAAGGTGATGGCTGGTCAGCAATTTTCGGCTCAAGTAAACGAATCACTGTACTTGGACATAGCCTTGCTTCCCTCCGAGATAGCGTGCTTGGCCAGCTCTCCAGGCATGACGAGACGAACGGAGGCTGGATTTCGCGAGAAGAAAGCGTACGAGTCTTGCCATACTTGACCAGGCGGGCGGATTCAATCAGCAAGCGGTCGAACAGATCGTTAACCTGAGAAAGAGATTAAGTTACTGCACTACCACAGATCAGCAGTCGTTCGACTTTAGAAAGAGCATCGCATCAAAAGCGCTACTTCTTGCCTGTTGATTCCCTGTCGAGTGATTGTCATCAAACGTCTAGATAAAGGAAGTGACTATTCAAAGATACAACACAAGTCTAACAAAAATTTACCTTTCGTAGTCATCACAATCACAAGCAAAGCCAAAATCGGCATGCTCAACTTCTTCTTCATGCTCACTGAAAAATTTACTTACGTAGATGAATTTTTCCTACCTTCTTTGCTTGATCGGGGCAGCCGACGAAATTTACAGCGGCGCAATTTGGGCTGTATTGGGTTTCGATTTAATTAGTTTCGAAATGTGCGAGTTTGAATTTTTTCCGTTTTCGATTTTCCCGTTTTCGAATATTTCTGTAATCGAGAGCTGCTTTCGAGAATTTCCGTTTTTGCAAACTTTTTTTCAAAAAATAGACGTTTCCAAAAAAAATTTACGATTTAATTTTTTTATGAACATATACTTTTATGAGCTATCTTGTTTGAAATGTCCTGAGTTCATACATAAATCATGAGGTACTCATCTGATTCACGAGGCTTCGCACATGTTTTGCTGACATGTTTTTTTTCAGATAATAACCTGAGCACTGACCTACTTTAACCCCTCCGGTCTCCGAAAGCTCGGAAGTATCAATATATAGATATAGATGTATCTATATCCATAGGCGTACCCAGGATTTTCTGACGGGGGCGGGGGGGGCTAAAAGGGCTAAAAATCTGACGGGGAGAGGGGGGGGATCGTTTTCGTAAAATCAATTGTCTCCTAATACTTAAAATACCATACAAACCTTGTTTTACTATTATCAAACCATCTTAAGCATGCTCGAATCTGTCCAGAATCAGGTTTTGGAACCCGAAAATGGTAAAAAAATTTTTGATCAAGTGAACTACAGTCGAAACTCCCATTAACATACTCCCAATTAACATACGCTCTCCCATTAACATACGGCTGGCTAAGTGGTTGGTTTTTCGAAGATGAGGCAAAATTACCTCCCCCATTAACATACATCCCTTACATACACCTCTCATTAACATACGGCCAGACTTCGGTCCCGATCATTAACCACCGAAAATTCAATTGAGAGTCAACAAATAACGCCGAAAAAATTGTTTGCGTTTGAAAAACATTTTGCGCAAATTTTGTCATAATTATTTTTTTTTTTTTTATGTCCCCAGGAATTCAAAATCAAGATATGTCGTTGCACTAGGAAAGCATGCTCCTTTAACATACAGTCGATCCTTTTTCGAATTAAACCCCTGTTTCTACAAAAACAATTTCACAAATCTCATTTTTTTTATAAAACTTTCGAAAAAGTTTGAGGGATCAAGGCAGAGTTTTTTAATTTATATAAAAAAATTTGCCTTGGTCCCCCAGCTGTTCTAAATTTGATATATAAAATTGCCTTAGTTTCCCAAGCTGCTTTAACTGAGGGTGTGTTTCAGAAATCGACTGAGAAGTGTGTTCCGGGATTGACTTGACTTATGTTGTGTCCCGAAATGTGGCCTTAAAATTAACGGACTCTCCTATTAACATACGCTGAGCTAAATTATAGAATCTGGCTCTCTCATTAACATATCCACCATTAACATACACCTCTCTCATTAACATACGGAGAAGTCCCGGTCCCAAGATGTATGTTAAATGGGAGTTTTGACTGTACCGTTGTTTGGTTGGTTCAGGCTAAAAAAATGAATTCCCGCAAAATTTTCTCAAAACTGAGGTTGATGGTTTCGAACCCTATGACTGCAAAAAATACTAAACCAGTGGTTTAGATACTATTCGATACGTACCAATTCGGTATGGATCAATTCTGTGTTGATCAATTCGCTTAACGCCCTTCAATGGATGTCCACCTGAACAGAGCGGTAACCAACCTGATTTTGGGGGTCGGATAGGTGAAATCGGGATTTCTGGTCTTATCAAACCTAATTCACACACGATTTCACATTTGATAGCATGGTTCGTTTTTGATTTAAAATTTTTTAAATTTTCAAGTCATCCAGGTGGATATCCAGCTGACCAGGAGGCACCTACCCTGGATTTCGCGGTACGAATGTGCGAAATCGCCTTTTTGTCCTATAAACAAGATTCGCCCACACGATTTTACGCATGGAATCATTATTGGTTTTTCGATGTGGCCACTTCTTATTTTTTCAGGCCATTAGTGGTTATATATGACCATGAGGTGCCTACCCTGAGTTTGGAGTTCAGAGGAATGAAATCAAGGTTATGACCCTATCAAACAGGATTCACCACACGATTTTTACGTCAGAGAAAAGTGGTTTGAATGTGGTATGTTGACTGTGACTTATAAACATACAGGTAAAGAACAGTCAAAGCAGTCGATAAAGTCATACTCGTATCATGAAAGATCTTAAAAGTAAGTTTCCGAAAACATGATTCTTCGAACCCCATTTTCTCCAAACCGGTAATTTCGAAACTCATTTTATCAAAAATAGAAATTTTCGAAAAAAATTGTTCCAAAAACGGAAAAAACCTGAAAACGGAAAATCTTGAAACGGAAAAAACCGAAACGGAAAAAATCGAGAACGGAAAAATTCAAACTCGCACATTTCGAAACTAATTAAATCGAAACCAATACAGCCCAAATTGCGCCGCCCGCAAATTGCGCCAATGTAAATTGCCGCCACCGCAAATTGCGCCACATTCAAATTGCGCCATTGTGTAGGTAATGAAACATTTTCATTAAACCTTTTAAAATTCTCGTTTTTACCTGTTTCATGTGCTCTAACGATCGTTTAGCAAATGGTCAGAGTATTCATACTGAAAGAGGCAATGTGCTTGGCTTCTGCATTGGCTATCCAATGAGGTTTTCGTAGGTGCGCAAATGTGATGGCAAATGGAATCTTGAAGCTTCAGACAGATGAGGAGAAGGTGCGACAGAATATTTGAACTGTAATTTCTCTATTATTTCTTATTATATTCACGTCGGTACATACTGAAGTAAGAGTTAGAGTGAAAGGAAAATCTTTTTTGAGTGAAAGGAAACGTGGCTTTACTGGCCGCAATCTGCGTTGGCGCAATTTGAAATCGGCGCAATCTGCGTGGCGAAATTGAATCGGCGCAATTTGATATGGCGCAATTTGATTTAGGCGCAATCCCGGTTGCCAATTTGCGCGGTGCAATTTGAATGCGACGCAATTTACGGCGGTGCAATTGAATGTGGCGCAATCTTGATATGGCGCAATTTAATATGCGCCCAATATGTCGCTGCCCGACAAAATGTGTGTGTCGTCCGCGCGCATTCAAATCTTTCAAATTGCCATGATAAGGAGAGACAGGGCCTTTAAAGAACCATGGTTTTTGCGCAAAGTGGAATGTTCGAATGTTTGAATTGGCGGGGGACACTTCTCTTTCGTCTATAAGTGTACTCTTTCGAGTCGTTTCGAATTACACGAAGAGTACACTGATAGACGAAAGTGAAGTGTCACCGCCAATTCAATTTTTGCGCGTGCCACTGCGCGCGAGAAGACCATAGTCCTTTAATGAACGGGCGTAGGTGAATTCCTCAGCGCTAACTTCTGCTCGGTGAATTATCCCCATTTTTGAGGTTACAGGTTTGAATCCTGGTGGAAGCGGTCATTATTTTTTGTTGTAATAACAGTCATGAACTACTTTTTTAAGACCATTATCTCTTAGGTGTGCAGAAGTACCCACTGGCACCTCTTTAAATGAATAATGCTAAAATAGCTTTTTGATTTGCACCAACCCCTGTGCAGGATTAGTGCATCGTAGGGTGTCAGATATTCACGTGGGTTAGTAGAGTCAGGAAATCAAGAAAACTCTTGATCCTGCTCGCACTTGAAACAGGTAGAGTAGAGTTTTGGATCAAAAGTTACTCGTGATCCTACTCGAGCAGCGAATAGTTTTTGATCCGAGTAAAGTTAATCTCTACGCTGTTTACTCGAGTTCTACTTTGTTACTTTAAAGCATCTTTGAAATTCTCGAATGAATTCAAAAACAGGGTTTCATTTTGAAAACATAAAAAAAATCCCACTAAATGGATGACCACTTGGTTAAGTCGGTGCATTAATCACACGCAGAACAGTTGATATTATAAAAACATTTAAAATGATGAGAGTTCTTTATAGAAAAATTTTATTTGACAAATTCACGGCGGCGGAATTTATCAGAGGGGGAATTACCGGGAGGGATTGGCCGCACATTAAGGGAGACTACCGTATATTCTTTAATAAAAGACCACTCTCTAATAAACGACCCTTTCAGGACCTATATCTCAGCTAGAGTAAACATTTTAAAAATCTTTTTTCAGCATTTTCCTATCTCCCACGAGATCTAGCGATTCCACTTTTTAGATTTCAGATTTTCACCCAAAATTTCGAGATCGATCTCTCATTTTTCAGATTTTCGAGAGGTTGAAAATAAACGACCACGGTCTTTTAATAAAGGTAAGCGGTAAGCTATCTTGAATTATGAATCCCTTCTTCAATGTAATTTTTGACTACAAGAAGATTTCGTCCCGAGAGGATTTCGCCAAGCAGATTTTGTCCCGAGCGGATTATGGCCGAGCGGATCTTGTCACGTCCGCTGATTCTCTTGTTCCTATAATGTATACATTTGATTTATACAGGTTGCCGTACACATATTTATCCTATTGTGGATAGCAATGATTTACTCGGCCAGAGATAGGCTGCTCTGTTTGTTAATTTCTAGTTTCAACATTTTGCTGTTTTAAATCTACCGTATTTAAGGCCCGAAGTCTATTATGGCCACTGATCGGTCGACTAATGCTTCCTTGGAAAAGAAAATTAACCAGCTTGAAGTTCGAGCTGTAAACTGAAAACGGTGGATATATTGAAAATATGCCCGATCTTATCTGAAGTATTTGAATACATTATTCTAGAAGGTCAACAACTTGATTAAAGATAATAAAATAATAGAATGCTAAATACACAGTAGACTAGCTCCGCATAAATTTAGTTTTTACATTTTATATTTTATTATACCTATTTTAAAATTATTTCAGCTTTTAATACTCACAAGAATGTCAGAACACTTCTGGGGAAAAATCTCCGCAAATTGTACCAGTTTCGCCGATAACTTTGACTCATTGGCAATTACGAATGTCAAAAAAAGCAAGTATGTATACCATCAGTCATCTTTCAAAGTAAGTAAGTAACAATATTTACACCAAAAGTTTATACTTAGTTGGCCCTAAATCAGCCACAGCAGACTGAGATGCACAGCTCCAGGAAAATTTTTGGTTTGCTAAGACTGTGGCTTCCAGTGCTCTCATCCTTCGCTTTGCCTTAGGTATCTTCTCTGTTTTTTTCCTTTTTTCAGCCCTCGGTTTAAACCGAGGGCTGAAAAAAAAAAGAACAAAACAGAGAAGATACCTAAGGCCAAAGCGAAGGATGAGAGCATCAACAGCTAAGAAAAAGAAAAAGAATGCAGCGCTAACTTCCCGAAGGCATCATCTGAGCTTCTTCCTCGGCGTGTACTGGTAGTTGCGCATTTCGGAAGCTTTATCAGAAGAAAAAAGCGATCACTTGATGTTAGAACGAGATATGAAGCGACCGAACGACCGATCGAAAAGACTTAAAGAGACATGGTCAATCAAAAAGTCGTCAAATATCTTTAAAAGTTTATACAGATTGTTGTACCCGGCCAAGGTTTGAACTTTTCACGACCAAGACCAACACGTTCCGAATTGAAGGTGATTGGAAAGGTGTAGTTCGTGTTTTTTGACTTTATAAATATAAGATGAATCTACGATTTCCCCAATCCCTTGCAATGCGAATGTACTGAACTTGGCCGAGAAGCGCCCAACTTTTCGTCGTTAGTATTGGCAGAGATTAGAATTAAACTTCTTGCTTTTTCACTGCTTTGTAAAAAACAGTTGGCGCTACTCGGTTTAAACCAACTTCAAAAAGTCTGAATACTTTTCAGGTGCTGAACGTTTCCGATACCACTTCCTGAACTTTTCTTTTGAAAATTAATGAGATGGATATGCCATCGAAACATATAAATTGACTAAGAAATCACTAAAAGTTCTTGTGGTAACTTTGGTAGAAGTTAGGCACCAGGAAGTCCAGAAATTAAATTTTCATTTGAATAAAACATTACACCTTCCTTTATCCAAAATCATGATTTTTGTTTTTAACAAACGAGTAAATAAGGATCAGATAAATATTTATTTCATCGTGTTTAAAGCTGTTTGTACATGTTGATATTACCAAGATAACCATGCTTATTTCATTATCAATTTCATAATTCAGCTTTTCATAAAAATCGACCAAATTTGGAAGGGATTCGACACGGACCATGCGCCCATTAAAATGTTGTTCAAAGCATGCAACTAACTCTTTCGCATAGCCATTGCTTTTATACTTATCGGGCACCATTATTAATTCCAAGTCACATATTCTCCACATTCTATAAATATTAGGTGGCCGACTTGTTCATGTCCTCTACTTGAAGTTCTGTAATATTTGAAGGTTTCTCCTCGAAGATTTATTTGGCCTAAAAATATCTTGCACTTAAAGTCTGAAACACTTAGAATATGAATTTTTACAAAACTTAAGTAATACTTAATTTAACTTTTTCATGTTTAAAAGATACCCTTATTTGCCAGAAGAGGTGAAAAGAGGCGATCACTTTCATACCTATAGGCTCATCTTTCGGAGTGCCTCATTGATGTAAAGATGAAAACCTCGGGCTAAGAAACACTAACTCACCGTTGAGATTCGAACCTCTAAAGAAAAGAACTAACAAAAGTTATCCTTGTTTGCTTCTTTTTTCGTTATGCTGCACAAAATAAAGAGAATGATAATAACAACAATTTAACCCATGAATGCGCACACTATGATACACTTCGTTTTTGCATTTGATTACAAGTCAAGTACGACTATTCCAAAGCACCAAATTTGACGTCAAAGCGCAGTATTTGAGTGTCCTATATTTGAGACAGTGCACCGGGAGCTGTCTCATATTTGAGACCGTGCGCGTCATCATTCAAGCTCGTTTCCGCCTTGGCCAGCACACTTCTTATTTCTTTTAAGTTTTATCATTTTTTTACCGATACGTCCTGATTTCACCAGTTGTTCCTTAAAATCATGCAATTTTTTTCATAGAAATACGTAAAACACCTGGCGCACTTTCCCATATATGGGACAAACTTCAAACATGCTAATCTCATCGATCACCAAAGACATCGATATCCTGTTTCTTTTTAATGGCTCCGCTCATACTTGTTAAACTTAAATGTTGCTCTTTCTGCATACTTTTGCTTATATCTGAGCGTTCCGTCAAGCCGCCAACAAATATTGGTCTCTTAACACAGCTCAGCGACATAGAAATCCAATAAATACTTTTTGCATTGTAATTGAGAAATGTTCAAGATTTCTTCAAGATTATTTGGAAAAAAGTACATGATTTTTTTTGGAACATCAGGAAAAAATTTTTTCAAAACCTGAATTTTAATCTTTTTGGACCCGATAGCATTTTAAGGATCTTACATAAGATGTTGCTTTTTTCGGTACCTAAATTTTTTTATCCATTTCGCACAGCTTGGTGAAAAAAGTTTTGAGAAATGAATCATTTGTCAACAAAAGAGGTTTTTCAAAATTTGTAACAAGCCGGAAAAAAGTACTACTACCTTTGGTAATCTTAAAATCGAGCTACCTTTCCTTGTTTGCACCACATTCGAAACTCCTCCATAATTTCATTGTTGCTTGAATGGCCTTAAAAGCATCGTGAAGAATGTTAAAATCGTAAGTTAAGTCTTAACCAGATGACCAAGATTCCCTATCTTCTAGTACATCGCTTTCATAATGTCCTGAATATATTTGAAGTTAGCTACAAAATTGTATTCAAAGATACTTCGTGGAGATGAACTTGCACTCTGTCGTCTATCTTCAAACTTTTTAATTGATTCAAAAGTGAATAAAAAATTGATAATATTAACCTTTTGATGAAAAGCAGCCAGCCTCGACTAACGCAACAATTAAGTGAAGAAGCGTTAAAAATATGCTGTTAATTTATAAAAAAGCATTTTCTTGACTTTTTTAAATAAAAATTTGCGTGTCTGAAAAAAATTTATAATATTTATAAATCTCAATTTCGTCTGAAACTTTTCATTGCATAGTCACTCACACAAGTTTAATACTCTGCTTCGTAAAAATAGAAATGAACTTTTTAACGCATATTTCATTGTTGTTTTTTGATAGATATATCAAAAAAGTGCATTCTAAAAAATGTCTCAGATTAAGATATTTTTTTTATCAAATCTCTGAATGGGTAGGTGTGCACTATGTGCTTTTTTAAATTTTTCAATTTTTTTTCAAAGAGTTCAAATGTTGCGCTTAATTTTTCAATGATTGTTAATTTATCTGTTAATTTTGTTCGAATATTGTAAAAGTCAACTTTTTTAGCTCGAAGAATCATGATTCTTGATTTGTATTAGACACGAAAACAAAAATTTAAAAGGGTAATATTTAATTCTGCCCCCTAATCTGTGAAAAATGCCCCCTAATTTCGGGAAAAATGCCCCTAATTTCGGGAAAAATGCCCCTAATTTGAATTGCCCCCTAATTACTGAAAAATGCCCCTAATTTTTTTACGTTTTCATGGTCCAAAACCTGTTTTCTAGATCAACTCGGGCATGCTGAAGATGGTTTGACAGTGGTAAAATGGCGTTTTCTCGAGTATTTTTTGAGTTTTGGCAAATAAATGATTTCACCAAAATCAAATATTCCTCAAAACTCAAAAAGTACTCGAAAAAACGGCATTTTACTACTGTCAAAACATCTTCAGCATGCCGAGTTGATCTAGAAAACAGGTTTTGGACCATGAAAACGTAAAAAATTTTTTGATCCAAGTGGACGACCTCTTGGTTTGGTTGGTTCAGACTAAAAAATTTAAAAACCACCGTAAGCCTGGAATTCTGAGCAATTAAGCCCATCGGACCCGAAATCTGATCCGCTCAATCGATTTTTCACAAAAAGTATACCCCCCCCCTTTAGTAACCCCCAAAAAACCAACTTTCAGGCGCTTCTGGCCATTCCGCGGTGGCATTCTGACCAATCCAAGTTATTTTCTGACTAGAAAATTGGAATTCCCGCAAAATTCGACTAAAAATGACGAGAAAAAAATTAGGGGGCATTTTTCAGAAAATTAGGGGGCATTTTTCAGTATTAGGGGGCAATTCGAATTAGGGGGCGTTTTTACAGATTAGGGGACATTTTTCACAGATTAGGGGCAGAATTAAATACCACCCAATTTAAAAAAACAAGCTGGTCTGGTAGGGTCTTATACGGCAATTTCAAATTACAACATCATAGCAGAAAGAGCCTCAAAAGAAAAAGGGTTTGAAGGGTTAAAAAATTATACAAAAAAAAGTTGAAAAAATTATACAGAGTTAAAAAGTTAAGTTATACACATACCTCAAACCTATCTGGGGTATTTTTAAAAAACTATATCAAAAATTCTGTAAATGGGGTTTATAAGTCTCGATCTACGCTCCAACACAGTGCTGAAACGTTATCACTGGGTTCAACAATTTTAAGCTTTTAATGTTTCATGAAGTGTTATTAATTTGAAGGTTTGTCTTTTATTTGACACCTTCATTACCAGTGTTTGGATTTTCAGAAAATGGTCGTACTCCGTACTCGAACTGCAAAAATTTCGGCTCTCACTTCCTACTCTTACTCATCCGCTAAAAACTTGTACTTGTACTTTATTTTCTCTCGTAATTGTGATTTTATTAATTCTGGATATAAAAATTGTTTATTAGGTATTTTTTTCTCACAGCATTATTTTTTAATGCTACTATATAAAAACGCATTAGATATTCAGGGATTAACTTTGAAATTTTTTTAATGTATCTTTATTAAAGAACATTGAGATCCGCCTTTTAGTGGTAAAGCTCCAGTATTTGCTTTTCGACTTATACATACTCGTATTTTTACGTGCTCGTACCTCTTAAATTTCTCTTCTACTTGGTGCTCGTAGTACAAACACGAGTACAAGTATGAGTACAAGGACGAAGTACATGTACGAGGGCCTAACTTTGTTAATGACTCTTCATTTAAGACACTTTTCGAAACTATTTATAGTCAAAAAAAAATTTTGTACTCAACATTCAATATTTCCTGTATAAAGTGACACTCTTAAAAATATCATTTATCTAAGTACTTTGAGCCGCGGTTTCAACGTCTGAACTTGCAAGTTCAACTACTTTATTTTTCGATTGGTGTACTCTCGAAAAATCAACACATTAATTTGTGTTTGACCTGTTTCCTTCACTAACTTTTCAGCGAAAAAGAATATTGATGTTCAATATTTATTTCTGATGCTGTATTAAAAAGTATATAGGTCTTAAGATATCGCATGAACACCGCATTACGTTTCGTTGTGAATAAGAAAAACTTATTGAGCATACCGTGCACTTAAGCACATTTTTTTAAGTTCAAACACGTTAAAGTCAAATATATGAAATATGTCAAAATTAAAGTCAAACATATCAAATATATATGAGGTTATAAAATATTTTGTAGAAATGAACAATAAATAATTAACAATCTGTTGACATAAATTGCGTATCTTTTTCGAAGAGCAAAGGGAACAGCTATATATTGTTTTTATTTCGGATATAATTAAAGAAATAGCATATTAGGATTGAATGCTAGTGCCGATCTTTAAGATACAAGAGGGATACAAGAGGTGGAATACTAGCATTGAATGCTAGTGCTGATCTTTAAGATACAAGAGGGATACAAGAGGTGGAATACTAGCATTGAATGCTAGTGCTGATCTTTAGTATACAAGAAGGATACAGGACCAGAAAATCGATAAGTTTTTCTCTAAAAATATTCATAAAAAATTATATTTCTCGAAAAAATTAAAAAATTTGACAAGCACTTTTAAAAATTTAAAATATGCATTTTATAAGAAAAGCTTGTTTGTTGTCCTGTTTAGCTCCTTACCTATCTCGCAAAGTCATTTAGCTTTAGTCTAGCATCCCTTAGCATTTCGTTTGAACTTTCTAAAATAGTTTTTTGCTGCTTTTTTAAAAAAAATTATTGTAATTCTTTAACAGGAGCCCCTATTTCGATAGACGCTCCCTCTCTAATAAACACCTTTTTCTTCTCAAGGCCATAGAAAAAATGTTCATCGCTGATACTATCATTACCACAGACTTAAATAAATATTTGTTTTTGATTAACACTTCTAGCTTATGCGGTCGTAGCTTGAAACTTTGCAAAAAAGCTCATGATATTCGTTTCAGTATTTGCATATTTGATTCTTGTATCGTTGATATTTGTATTACCTTGTTTATTAAAATTCCAGGAAACACTAATTGAAGGCTAAAAACCAACCATTTTCTTAACGTTTAAAGTTATTTTTTATCCGTTTTATATCATTCATTTGAATTTGTTTTTTTTATTCAATTAGAAACGGAAGCTATTCATGCCCATAAATCATATATTTCCGGCCGCGAATTTTCAAACGTCGAAAGCCAATATCTTACCCTATTTGAATTTTCTGCTTTTGTCGATGATGCAATTGTTTGAATGATTACAGTCTTAAGAAAATTTAAAATATAGCCATTTTGCCTGTCAAACAGCGTTCTAAATTTTTTATTTGTCCCATCTCCTTTGAAAAATTTACTCAAGCGGTCCAACTATGGTAAGGGTATAGGCAAATGTAAAGTTGAAGTTAGAGGTAAGGGTAATCTTCATGTTACGGATCCTGAGTGTTGAAATATATCTTTTAGAAAAAATTAATTTCTTTGGCCAGCCTATACCTTACACCGAAAGGCACGACCACCCCGTGACCCATGAAAAAAACTTTTTACAGTCGAGTCTCTCATTAACATACTCCTTTTTAACATACGCTCTCCCATTAACATACGGCTGGCTAAGATTTGCTTGGCTTGAATAAAATTAAGGCAAAATGACCTTCCTCAATACACACACCCATTAACATACAAATGACATACCGTATTTATTCTAATTAGGCCCCAGTCTCTATTATCCCCCAGTCTCTAATAAGGCCCCACCCTTGGAGGGGGTTGAAAAATAAGGCCCCAGTCTCTAATAAGCCCCCACCCTAAGCCCGATTTGCTACACCGGTTTGGAAAAAAATCCTGAAATAATAAGTCTTGTGCGAAACTTTTCTTTCTTTTGAATTGAATTTCTTGAAAGCTCGTATTTATATTTGTCTTCCAAGTTTTTTCGCTTTCATCTGTCATTATTTTTATCCATAAAATTTATTTAGGAAATTAACAATGAGCGATTTTGAGCAAATCGATTTGGATGGCAATGCTAAGAAGCTTAAGTTTTATACGATTGAGAAGAAGCTCGAGGTGGTCGCTTTTGCAAAGAAGGCCAAGTCAATCAATTCCGCCAGCAAGCGCCACAATGTTGATCGGAAGTGTGTTCGCAAATGGATGGAACATCAAGTTAGTGTTTTTACTTATGAGGCGGGGTCTCTATCATTTCTTTTCTTTTCAAAGAATTGGCAGAGATATTCGAAGAATTGATCTGGAACAAGATGAAGAAATGAAATAGACAGCGATGTATCCTAGGATTATAATTTGTTTATTATAGATTGATGAAAAATTTGCTCTTAAGTGTTCAAAAATAAGCCCCAGTCTCTATTATCCCCCAGTCTCTAATAAGGCCCCACCCCTGGAGGGGGTGAAAAATAAGGCCCATGGAGCCTAATTAGAATAAATACGGTAATTGACATGCTGAAATGCAGAGCTACAAATCAAAAAAATCAGCTCGCAAAAGTTGAAAAATTGGCGAGAATCAAACCTTCAAAGCTGTGTTTAAGCGCCACCCCTCTTTGACGGAAATTCCCGAAAATTGGTAATTGCTAGTCCAATACATAATTTTTCAGATCGGTGACATGGAAGTCAGTTCTAAAACTGTGGTGGTTACTAAGATGGAATCTGCCAAAGTAAAATATCTGAAGAATGGTTTAAACAAAAAATTGAGAAGCCAGCTGACAGAATTGACCAACTGGAAAGTCGCTTAGATGATCTAGAAAGCAAAATAAAGACGAGATTGGCGGAGTTTGACGGCAGGATTGATAATATTTTACACGATTTAAAGGTTGGATTTGGACATTTGATTAAAAAAAAAGTGCGAAGTTTTGTGCATCTCTACCCTTCAAGCCTAGGGCTTAGAAACTCGGGTTGAGATGCGCGCATACACACATACAAAGGGGCATTACAAGAAGACATTTGGTAGTAACCGAACGATGTCGGAAAATCCTATATACATGTACCATTTGATATAGCTTTTAAATTGCTTATTTGACATAAAGATCCATTTTTGCGGACGGCTCGATTTTTTTTATTAATTTTTTTTTAAATTGAGCATAAACATTATCTGGTACTTGTGCCGTGCTTCGTTAGTCTAGTCGTGTAGGCCGGCAGTGCTGGAGGCGGCCGCAGGCGTACACACTCATTTGGGCGCCCTTATTGGAGCTCTCTCATTTGAGCGCATTTTTTAAATGATTTTTTGTCCTCAAAAGGTTTCAAGAGTATCAGTCAACCTTAGGATGGACAACAAAAGCGCCTCTCACCTGATTACGCATCTTCACCTAATTAAATGGGCACCAGCACTTGAGTACACACAAGCGTACACAGGATTTTCTGACGGGAGGTGGTTAAAAAGGCAAAAAACCCGGACGGAGGGGGGGGGAGGGTGGAGCCATCGCCAGCTAGCATCTCCTCCCATATAGAAATTTTCAGGGAAGGGATGGAGGGTTATGGCTCAATCACAATTGTAAGTGTAATGTGAGGTGTCTTCACAATACCGAAGACATTTACACTTACACTTACATTACACTTACGCCTTCACAATACGAATGTAAATGAAAATGAAAATGTTCGATTTATTCTAACTTTTATTTCAAAAGTCAGTTCTTTTACTCACATACCAATTTTTTGAGTTTTTATAACTAGCATTGAACTCTTCATCAATAATAAAGCACTTTTAGTATTCTTTAAAAATAAATGCATTTGATTTTCATTTACATTTGTATTGTGAAGGGGTAAGTGTGTTGAGTGTTAATGCAAATGTAAATGTAAGGGGTGTTCACAATACCGAAAACATTCACACTTACAATTGTGATAGAGCCATTACCTACACAGTTTTTGACTTTTATATTGTTTTTGTTTCACAATTTTTGAAAAGGGGGGGGGTAAAAAAGACATTTTAGACACCGCTCCCTTGACTACATCCATGTTTGTCGAAAGTGACTCTGGAGGCATGAATAAGCATGCATACCAAAGTTTCCGCTAAGCACCATTAAGTAATAATCTGTCAAAAATCTATTTTTTACATTTATTTGACTTCAAAAGGCTGAAATTACCAAAAATACCCTAAAAAGACGGTATGGGACGAAAGAGCAATCGAACCATCTAATATCCCTAGTTCGAACTACCGAAGGACCATTACTCCACTCTCTCGAGTCTACTGGGGTGAAACCACTGAAGGCAGTGGTCTCGGCTGATGCTAATTAGAAATAGGTGACGAATCGTCCGGTTTTATTGATAGGTGACGAATTGACCCATTTTAGTAGAAGATGACGAATCGTCCCGAGTGACGAGTCGGCCGTGGTGAAAATTGTCCGTGTCCGACCCTGTACAGTCAAACCTCGATAAGCCGCACCCCTAGGGACCGACCCTAGGGTGCCGGTTTATCGAGGTGGCGGTTTATCGGGTGTCGTTTTCCTTAAAGTGTCGAGTACCTGGCCAAATCAAGTGTCGACAGGGTGCCGGTTTATCAAAGGTGCCGGTTTATCGAGGTTCGACTGTATATAAAAATTTGTAAATTCTAATTCTTTTTTTAGCAATTGATGGATGAAAAGACTAGAGCCCGACTAACCACAATAGAAGATCTTGAAAAGAAACAAGCAAAGCGAAGGTAAAAGAACAAATACAGGGATGAGTCGAAAGTTTTTACTCGCAATTATGAAATTTGTCTACTTTTTTCGAAATTTTCCATTTCAGGGCAATTTTTTTTGAAAATGGTAAGTTGAAAGAAAATACGGACCTCCTGTACTTGGAGGTGGAGTGGTGGGTTGAGCGGTGTTGGAGGCCGTAATTTTAATAACCCTCATTAATAGTTTGATAAGCAAAGATGTTTATCACGTTGATCATGGTCATGTTGATCACCATAATCAACATAAAAAAATTATGGTCAAAATAGGCAAAATCGATTCAGGCTTTTTCAAGAAATCCGCCTATTTTTAGCGTTATTTTTTTATGCTACTAAAACCTTAAATGGGCCGTGAAAGAGATTTTATTTATGCTCCGAAAAGGCTGACTATTGCCATGTAATGACTAAAGTATATGAGCTTACCGTATTTCCTCTAAATAGCCCTCCTTCTAAAATAGCCCTCCCCCCTACTTGGAAGACCTATATCTCAAGCTAGAGTGAATATTTTGCAAATCTGTCTTTCGCATTTTCTTAACTCCCACGAGCTCTACCGATTCCACTTTTCAGATTTGGATTTCCACCCGAAAATCTCGAAATCGAATCCAAATTTTTCTGAAAATTGGAGGTTTGAATAAAATAGCCCCGGGGCTATTTTAGAGGAAATACGGTATGTGTTTATTCAGATCAAAGTATGCCCAAAACGCGTTACTGGCAGACTCGAGCAACGGTCTTTAGCTGATATATGCACTCTCTTTGACAATCACAAATAGAAGTTTCTGCAAATAACTTTTTAAAAAGACATAATCTCCTGGAACTACCCTGTCGAGAGAACTAGCCATGCCGGAGGATTTTTTTTCTAGTTTTTTATCTATCCTGTAACAAATTTAATAAAGAGTTCAAAACCATTGAAAATTCTTGGTTCTTTGAAAAAATCTTCGAGAAGTATGGATTTTTAAGAAGGTCAATTTTTGGGTGCTGTTTTTGTGACATATCTACTTCCAATGGCTCTAGCTCGCTTTTTCTTCAATGAACCACAATCAGATATCATATCAGTTTGCTTTGTGTATTTGTGTATCATTTTTCTCTTTGTACTCACAAACGGCTTTTTCCATATTTTTTTCAGCACAATCAGCTGAACAAGACTAGTGTAAAACATTCTCTGCAAAATGGCTGTCTGATGAGAAAAACAGCTTTTAGAATAAAGGTTGCCAAAAGTCAAAAATTTCGAGCACTTCAGTCTTTTTCTTGACGAATTCATGTTCAGTATGATCTAATCACTTGTTAACGTGCTCTTTGCATAAAAACTCACCGTTTAATTTCAAAATCCCCTCGTGATACCAAAGATTTGAACTTCAAGAAATTTAATTGCTAAATCTCGTTTAAATCTTTGTTGCTTGGATCTTGATCAGCTTCCAAAGTTTCCTGACTTAAATACACCATATTTACCTGAAAAACAAGAAAATAAGTCAAAGAGAGTGTATATATCAGCTAAAGACCGTCGCTCGAGTCGGCCAATAATACCTTGGACACAATAAAGGTGTGAGGTGCGAGATCGAGGTGTGAGATGCTAGGTTCATTTCTAAAGTTTTTTTTTATAGTGCGAAAGTTTATTTTATTCAATAGCGGACCTTGAAATAGGTCAAAAAACTTTTCAGATCAGTGAAATGACACAATCTCGCTGAGCTACATCACCTCAAAGACCTCGATCTCGCAACTTTCACCTCCCACCTCCATTGTGGCCACCGTATAACGCGTTTTGGGCATACTTTGATCTGAATAAACACATAAGCTCATATACTTTAGTCGTTACATGGTACTAGTCAGCCTTTTGTAGCAAAAAAAACCTTTTTCACGGCCGATTTAAGGTTTTCGTGGAATAATAGTCGCTAAAAATAGGCAATTTTTTAAAATAGCTCTCTTAACATGGCTAACTCACCACTTGTTTGATTCTCATATGCGTATGCTCGCACTTGAGGCTGACCTTATGACCTTGGTGTTGAACCGTCCATCCTTGTTACACCAAAGTCGATCGACAATAATAAAGAAATAAAAAAAAAGAATTGAAAGCGGATTATAATAAATGCTAAATAAATGCGGCTTTTAAAACAAATATAATTCGAAAGTGCCCGAATTTTTTTCGCGTCACCTTCTATACTTGAGTCGTTATCTCGGGTATATACGGTTGCAGTTTTACAATCCCCCACGGGGGAGTAATCAGATGGAAGAGATAACTTCATATTCGTGTTATCGTCCCCTATTTCATGAAAAAGCCGGCTGTTTTTTTGGTTCTGAGAAAAAAAAATTTCGAACCAGGGGGGTTATCATGGGTTTTTAGTCAAAATTTCAAAAATTTGAACTGGCGAGACTCGACTGCTTTTAGTAAATACTAATTTATTATTTTTTAGAACTAGAACACAAGAGATATGCACTGGTATTATATAACACGAGAGATTATGGAAAACACTTCAAGACCAGAAATCACGCAACTTCAGAATAACTCACTTTTTTCTTAAAACTTTTGTAAATTCGTTAATTTACATTTTTACTCATATTTTCACTTTTTCGCCTAAGGGTTGACACATGTTATTCATTTATGGCTGTAGGTGAAAACACCCGTCCAAATGTGTGAATCTCCCGTCAAAATATTTAAATCTCCATCAAATTTTTCGAACTTCTTGTTCTCGGTGTTTACTTTTCAAATTTCATTTTTTTGCAGCAGCATTTAACCCTGAATCTTTAATTTCTAATCAGCTGTCAACTGGCTGACTACAATATTGAAAAGTGGAGAAAAGCTGTTTTCTTTAAAACTACACCATTTTTTCTAAAATGAAGTGTTTCTTCCACTTTTTAATACTGTGGTCAGCCAGTTGATGGTTTATTAGAAACTAGAGATTCAGGGCTACATGCTAGTGCAAAAAAAATAAAAAAAATTGAAAAGTTATCACCGAAAACAAGAAGTTCTAAAAATTCGACGGGAGATTTACATATCTTGAAGGGAGATTCACACATTTGAACGGGTGTTTTCAATTTTAACCTTTATTTGTTTATTGATTCACTTAAATTGTCCTTTCAAATCTGTCAAAATTTGAGTTCTATAGCATTAGCAAACTTTCGTGCCAAGACCAATTATCCAATAGTTGATGTTTTTTAAATTTTTCTTTTCTGGTTGCAAATTTTTCGTGTCGCTGTAATTATGTTAACGTTTAGTATCAAAAAAAATTGCCGTAATCTCAGCTTCTGAATGACACCAGACATGCAATATAAAAAAACAAAGTTGCGCTAGAATATTTGATTTACCCTGCGCCATACAATTAGGGAAACGGGTTAACACTTATTTCCGCCAACTTATTTCCGCAACCTCATTTCCGCCACTTTTTAAGAAGCCTAAGATAACAGTTTAGAGTACCAAAATTTCTCGTTTTTCTCATTTGTGTACTCTGTTTTTTGCGTTGCTGCTTTTCATAGCTATATTTTTCTCAGGATGTTAATTATTTATTTTATGAGCACTCTTGGTCCACAACTTTTTTTTACTTATATTTATTTAATTATTAAAACAAATTTTTTGTAATTTTGTATTCTGGCGAAAATGAAAATTGAGTGTTTGGGCTTAAATCAAAGCCCACGATGTGCTGAGTACGATAGCGAAAACTGAGATCATACGATACTGACAAGGGAGGGATCCTGACTGTGACCTGGGGTTTTTTTCGATAAATTGTTTTATGCGCGTATTCTTCTAGAGCGTGTCCAAATCCTTGTGAATTTGGCTCCCCACCTCTGAAATTCAATAAAATTTTAGGAATGACCCATGGGCCACAAGTCAGTAAAACCTAAAAACCCTAAAAACCATCATAGGGTTATCCAGGTGTTTTTAGAACTTCGAGTGACCCCTCTACGATGGTCTCGGTCACGTTATGGCTCCAATAAACCGCCACTATACCGCGTACTCAGGACTCTATCATGCTTTGGCTCTATAGTACAGCAAAACAAAGTTTCTACCTCCAATTAAAAAAATATCATTTATTCAAACAAAAACAGCAAATTTTATCTATCGCTATCTTTCTGTATGAAACTAGAGAGAAATTTCAACTATAAAGATTTTTTAGTTACATAAAATTCTAGAAATCAGGAATTTTCGAAAATATGAAAATTGATCGATTGCCTATTGAAATTTTGGTTTATTTTACTCGCTTATGATTTACCTAGTTATTTCATTGTTTTTTAGATATATGTTTTTGAGTTGCTAGAGGCGCCTTTCAGACTGCGTGCAGAATTAGTCTGTCGAAAATGGAGGAAAATCGCTTACAACTATGGCTGGACTAAAACTACTTCGCTAAATGTGAAAACAATTTATGGATGCATTTTTAGCTGCAGAGTCAATTAATGATACAGGCTTTCCGTTTGGAGAAAATCTCGTAAAAAAGTTCATCAAAAAAGTTAAGCATTTTAAATTTTCAAGTAAACCATTTACAGGTGAGCTCTGTTGTGGCTCCGCTTTATTTTAACACGAAAAAGTCTGTGTGTACCAAACGATGGGTTTTGTGCAGAATTTTATGCTGAGTGAAAACAAGGTACTTGCTTAAATTCATACCCAATTCATCAGGTGTGTGATATCTCAAAATGAGCTATCTATTGCATATAAATTTGTAGCAGACTGGTTATAATTTTATAGAAAATTTTCAATTGGTACTTATTGGTCGGGGAGACGGGATTTTCACTTATTTAAAAATGGTGTTTAAATGACTCCGTAGTAATTTTTATATGCTTGAAACGATAAAAAGGTTATTTTCTGACATTTTTCCACACAAAAATGGACTTTCAGAAAAAAAAATTTTTGAATAAAATTCGACTTCTTGCTTGGTCCCCCAAGGCAATCCAACCTCAAAGGGTACCTGGATACCCCAAAAAGATGAAATTTGAACATAGTTTTGTTGACTGGGCCTACCGCATAAAGAAACTCTGGTATGCATACATTTTTATGCATCCAGAGTCCCTTTCGAGTGATTTGTGTCTAAGGTATGTGGGTGTGCGCATCTCAACCCCAAGCAACCAAGCCCCTTCGGGGCGCAGGGGCTTGGTTGGTTAGAGATGCGCGCACTCACTTACCTAGACATAATTCCGAGCAAGACTCTTGATTAAAAATGCATATAGTGGCTCTTTTTGCCCAGCTCCAGTGACCAAAACGGGCTAGAATACATTAATACAAGGTGATTTACCTTGGTCCCCAAGGCAAGAAGTCAAAAATTTTTTTTCAAAAATACCATTTTTTGTGTGAAAAAATGTTAGAAAAATAACTTTTTTTTCGTTTTAAGCATATAAAAATCACTTAGGAGTCGTTTAAAAACTATTTTAAATAAGTGAAAAACCTGCCCCCCCCCCCGCCCAATAAGTTCCTTTCGATTTTCTTGTGTAAGCCAATTTTTAAAGGGTTATGGATATGCGTTCTGGATTCACTTTATTTCGAGATATTAGACGCCTAGGTTGTACATAACTTTGAGCAAGTACCACTAATTTCTAGGTGGTTCGAAAAAAAAAGAAATTATCTATTTTTAAATGCTGTTTCATTCCTCCCTTTTCGAATTTTTTTCCGCTATCGTGCTCAGCGTGAAAAACGCATAGTTTGGTACACACAGCCTTTCCGTGTTAATTTTAAAACTATTTCTTTTGTTTTTATTTCAGTATTCTATTTTTATTTAGTAAGTATTTCGACTCAAAAAGTAACGCTCGGGGTTTTTTACAGCCATGGTATGAGTGTCTAGCGTAAATCAAGCTCGAGAAATACGATGCGAAACCTGCATTGACCACTTTCTTCATAATTTTCAATTTTTGAGAAGACCTATTTTAAGTCAATTTTCGGATTCTTTAACTATCAATAATTCACTAACCAACAAATTTTTACCATTTCAATTCTGCATAGAGATAGGGAAAACTACAGGGTTTCTTTTCGTTTGAGAAAGGGTCTGAAATTAAAAAAAAATATGTTAAACAACAGGTGTCCACAAATCAAAAAAAAATCGAAAGAACAACGAGTTTCAAACATGTGAGGGGTAAACACATAATTTAACTGCCCGTTTCCAATTTGAGCCAAATTCATGTATAGATACTATCTTTTTATAGTTCCCAATTCCATGCTTCGATATTTGAAAGTGACCTAAAAACACCTCTCGAACTCTTTTTTTTTTGCTCAACACGATAAAGGAAACATTACCAAGCACTTTCTGAATAATGAAGTTTGAATTTTTTTTAAAAAGAAGAAAGGTGATTTTGAGTCACTTTTCAAAAAAATGCGATTATAGGGAGCGCCTAAAAGCTATAACTTTAAGAACTGATTTTCCATATCCATGGACACTACGAAAAGTTTTCTTGTTAGTGAGCGAAAAATAGTTTCAGCTTTCAACTCTCATGAAAAGATGTGCAATTTACTTGAATCATGTACATTTGGGATGTTTTAGCAGATTTAGTATTGACTTCGACTTTTGCTGGATAATTTACTTGTTCATGTTCCTGCCGGGAAACTACAGCACTTGTATATTGGAGAAAACATTTTGCACAGCCGCCATCTGGAGCAAATCGCTAAATGTTTCAGCAATTTGAAAAGTGTCCAATTACGCAGTTTTTGCTCATTTGTAATTTTTTCACTAATTAATTTATTAATTAGTTTATTTCAAACCTTGAGCTTTAGGCGCTATCAGACTTTTTGAAGACTTGTTCGTCATTAATAGAGATCGACTTGACTCGCGCCAACCTAATAAATGCTTCCTTTGAGCACTTGCCCTTCACCCTTAACAGCCTGAAAATGAAGGGAGCTGAATATCTCACTAAAATCATGCTAGATCAAATTACATCTCGCTGTCCCAACATCGAAGTTCTTGAAATTGGCGGATTCGCAAAGCGGTACAGACAGCTTAGTAAAAACTACAACGAATTTTTTTTTGCTCTCAAACGGTAAAGATTTTTGATAAAATGAACTCACAAGAGACCCTATGCGGGTGTCATTTTGAGGACCCTATAGCGGAAATTTTCACATTGCGTATTGTTGTAGAGCATTCATGAATCTCTAGCAAGCAAAGTCATTGTAAAAGGGTGACCATTTTAAAATGAAAAAACCTGGCATTTGCCAGGTTTTTCAACATTTGGCTAGAGTTTGTAAACATGACAGGTTTTTTCGCCAGCCTTGTTAAAACATTGAGATTTCAATTTTATAAGACTCACAAGAGATCCTCTCGGGGTATGATTTTGAGAACCATATCGCGGGTATTCTATATATTGTTGTAGAGCAAGTGTTACTTCCTAGCGAAATCAGGTCCTGGGAGCGACATTCCCACAAAAGGCAGTACAACGAGGGTGACCAGCTCAAATTAAAAAAAAAGATGGCAAAAGTTTTGCAAAAGGTGGTATTTCTAGCAAATTATTGTTAAAAAAGCTGGCCCGGTGACTGATAGTTGACAAAAACGGTGACAAAAGGTGACCATTCGTTTTTTTAAAGGGTGGCAAGTTGGTCACGCTGGGTACAATAGTTGAAATTTAACTGCCAAATCAAATTTAAAGGCCATTGCCGTCTCCGACAACTGTTGCCCATCCCCAGTTAAAATTTTTTCGTCTAATCATTTGACTTCTGCGGATTTTTCAATTTGGTTTCTAAACAAAACAAGGCCTAGAATTCCATTTCAGATATATTTGGTTAGAAAACAAGCTGAAAAATCCCTACAGAAGTTCAATGATAAGAAAAAATTTTGAATTGGCGGGGGACAGTCCAGAACACGTGGCCATGGCCCTTTAATATCTCCTCATGATACATCATGGAGTTTGTTGCAATTTTATTCAATTTTTGTTTTGTTTACACAATTTTTAATTTAGATTGTATGCATTTAGTACTCAAAATGATCGCTGGAATCTAGCAAATATTCTGGAAATAAAAAAGTGTACATTTTTTCATAAAAAAGATTTAGAAAGTCATTTTTGAGATATCTTGCAGGTTGAGTCACGTAAAACTCTGTTACGTGAATATTTTACGTGACTTAAGTACTAGATTTTTCACTACCAAAATATTTGCTAGATTCTAGCAGTCATTTCAAATACTAAAAGAATATAACTTAAATATAAAAATTTTGTGAATAAAAAAATGGAATGAAACTTTTAAATAAAATCTGTGATGCCCTGTCATGGGGAGATGGTAACTTTAAACTGTTGCACCACTTTTTATGGGCAAAGCTCCTCAATGGCCCAGTTTTGCTAGGAAGTCATGAATGCTCTTTTCCCTCGATAGGGTCCTCAAAATCACACCTTGGCAGGGTCTCAGACTTTTCCGCATTTAAACCATTGATGATACAAGTGCTGAGAAAAGAGCAGTGTTTCCGAAAGTAACCCCTACAGTAACACCTACATGTACTATCTAACCGTACACCTACATTAACACCTGAAATCAAACTTACACCTAAAATTAAACAAACCCTACCCCTACATGTACACGTAAAATCAAACGTACACGTACCCGTACACCTACACTTAAAATTAAACAAACCCTACTCGTACACATACAGTTTGGCGTACTGTACCGTACAGTACGGTACACTAAGTGTACTATAGTACTATTGTACAGTACGGGTACAATAGTACTATTGTACAGTAAGTGTACTATAGTATTATTAGTGTACAATAGTACTATTGTACCCTGGTGTGCTATAGTACTGTGGTATGTGGTACACTTAGTGTATAACACTATTGTATCCGTGTTGTACCATACTATTGTACAGCTACTCGTTACTTCTCGATATTTGTGTATATTTAGTGTATCATAGTAATATTATTTGATGAAGACTCGATTTTAGATGAAATTCTGATTGCTCCTTTCCCTGCTTGTAGTGTTGCTGAGTTAATGAAATCGATATTTTAATCCGGTTATTGTTGTGGTTGCGCTACGGGATGAGTAATTTCAATTTGCTACACTTTTTGCAGCTGGTCATTAGTGCTTTTATATTTCGATATCCTTTAGCTTCTGCTGTTTTTTTTAGCTTTAAATTGTCCCAAAAAGCCCAGAAAACTAATATTGCGGCCACATATGACCACCACCACCCAAGCACACTTTATTGGCATTCTTCAATAACAGAAAATTTCATTGACAAGAGGAACAGCTCACAACAAGTTTACATCGTCAACAAAAATATTACAATAGGCCATCAATTGTGAATTCAACAGATCAAATGAAGTTTTGTTCCTGTGGTGATTGGTTGCTAATCCAGCTTGAGAATAGACTCGCTCAATCGACGCTAGTAGCTGGAATCGAAAGAACTTCCAAGGCAAGAAGGGCAACTGGCTTAGCTTCCTAAATTCACGAAAATTATGTTTACACCCTTGTAAACAATTTCTTTACTGTTTCCATTAGGTTCTTCCAGTTTTTAAGTGCATCTAGTTTGGATTTCCCGTCTGAATTCATGCTGACAACACTGCTGAGGATTTGTAGTAGCCATGATTTTGCGCCCGTCGGATCAGATACTTGTCTTGCAAACGCTTCTTCAGCTGCAGACTCGGCTAGTAATTGGTCGAGCGTATCATTGAGCGACTTAGGTGTTGCTTCTTTTGCCTCACAGATGATTCAGCTCTTAGTTGAATCTAGAAGCAACTGTACATATTATTGAGGTTATTCAAACAAATATGATACCAGATTTTCAATGGAACAGAGAGCTGTTTTTGAATCTGCTTCACTAAGATGACATGCATTGTTTGGGTCTAGAGCGGCAGCGACAAAATATATCGGATCAAAGTCAGCTGAGGCAGAGTTCATAACACGGTCAAATCTAGCTTTTAGTAGAAGACGAAGAATGTTCGCTGATTCCATCACTGTCGGATCCAACTAGAGAAAACGTATATCAAATTGATTGAAAGGGCAACTTCACACAAAATACCTGTTGCTTGTCGAGAGATTTGTAGACTGCTTTCAAGTAACCATAGCAAAAAGAAATCGAAACATCCTTCTCCGTTTGAATTCGGCGCAAATTTCATGGAAAATCTTCATAAGTGTATGAACTCTGCGAAGAAACTGGAAAAAAAATTAAAATAGGAATTTACCAAAAGATACTAGCCCACTTTCAAGTCCATCAACAAGGGAAATTCCCAGTTCTTCGGAGCAGCAATATTTGATACCTCTTCTTGGACTTGTAGATATCTTTCAATCACAGCGATTTGTGACGCCCAACGAGTCTTACATCCGACAACCAATGTTTTGGCTGTGGCATCGGACAGATCCTTCAACCAAAGAACAGTAATATTATTTTGAAAAGGTATCCAAACCTTAACAGCGCTGTGAGATTTCTGAATTTGCCAATAAGGCTCATCATTTTCGCGTAACCAGAGTTCGGCAAAACATACTTTTTGAACAATTCCACAATGACAAGCTGAACGTCATGAGCAAAACATTTGATGCGTAATGGAAAGGCGGATCTTAAATCAAAGAATAGTGGAACTTATGAATGAGTTACTTGATTGAAAATTTACTCGATTAGTAACTTATTGGTCCCACTGTCTGTGTCTTCAAAGTCGATGTCTCTGTTTTTGCTTCGCCATGGTCCTCCAAGTGCTGTATCATGACTTCTACGAAAACTGATGTATAAGTAGGACTTTATCGAATTTAAACTACAATTTACCCGAACAGACATCACGAAATGCATTTGCCATATTGCTTGCTCCATCAGTTACCACTTTGAAAACATCCTTCATTGAGAGCTCATAATCACAAAGTATTTTGTTGACTTCTCGACGAATTGAAATTCCCGTATGAGATTCATTGAGTCACATAAGCCCAGAAAAAAAGCGACGCAAAATTGAACTTCTGTCGCAGAGATGAAGTGTTACACCTGAAAACATTTAGCTCAAAATTTTTAACTGCCTTTCTATACCGAGATAAGAGTGCTTCATGCTTTTATCAGTCCAAATGTCACTTGTCAACCAGCATCTTTGCGTCATATTCTTGACTTCCTCCTTGATTTTGATTTCATCTGATCAGACCGGTTGACTAGCAGATTTTTCAAGGTCGAATAACTGTATGGCAACTACAACAGCTACACGACACATTAAAACAAAAATATTGTAAAAAAAATTGACCTCATAGTTTGGATTCAAAGCTTGGAAAAGCTGCCGCACAAACGATGCATGAGACTCTTGACAGACATTGATGGGATCGACAAAACATTTGATAAGGCTAGCTGTATTTTTTGATGCCTGAAAAATGATTAAGTAAGTGAAGGAGAAATTAGACGTCTTACTTTGCGTCAGGTTCATTATTTTCACTGTCATCAAAACTTGACCGGATGCGCTTTTTTGGCAAGGGCTTGTCCTTATGAGAATTGTTCCAGTGGCGCTCGACAACATTCTTGTGACATGACAGAATCTGAGTTAAGAAAGAGTGAAAATTGTTGTCGATAAACGTAATTTCGTTACCATGCCACATTCACTGCACTTTGCCATCTTCTTTCCATCTTGACCATGTTCCTCGGTGAAAAAGTTCCAGATGGCATCCCGACGACGAACTATTTTATTCTTGCCACCAGATAGAGAAAGCGACGTGCTTGTGATGACATGCTGCTGAAACACAATGTGTAAATACACGAAAATCATCTAAAAATAAACATAGCATGCCGTCAGTACGACAAAACTTATCGTACAGCAGATGTGATTTTATACACTAAGGGTAAAATAGTACCATAGTACACTAAGTGTACAATAGTACTATAGTACCCGCACTGTACGATAGTGCTGTTGTACCCGTACTGTACAATAGTACTATAGTACACTTAGTGTACCGTACTGTACGGTACAGCACGCCAAACAGTATGTGTACGAGTAGGTTTATTTAATTTCAAGTGTAGGTGTACGGGTACGTGTACGTTTGATTTTACGTGTACATGTAGGTGTATGGTATGTTTCATTGTCAAGTGTACGTGTAGGTGTAGGGTATTTTCTAAGTGTACGCGTACTGTATGGTATGTGTAGCTGTAGGGGTTACTTTCGGAAACACTGGAAAAGAGTACTGTCACCGCGATTTATTTTGTCGTCAGAAGCTATAGTAATTTTAAAAAAATCAGTGAGTTTTTACTTTCAGGATTCAAAAATTAGTTATCATTGGATTTGCAAAATGATAGCCTTTCATGCCTGGCTCACCTCAAACAACTTCATCATTTGGAGATTGAATGTCTTGAACATTTCCATATCAACCAGTTGCTAGAATATATTGGTCAATGTAGCCAATTAAACATTTTACTACTAAAGGCAGATTATGCCACAGACACTTCTCTAGGCACCTAGCTAATCTCAAGCTATTGAAAACTCTTGAATGTGTTCCAGCTAAACTTCTGACCAATGAAACCTTAATGGCAATTGCTCAATCGAATACTGGCTTAAGGTAGGTCAAATTCAAGGTTGCAGTAACGAAACCCTCGCGCTTAGACGGAGGAGATAATCTCGTATTCGTGTTTCTTGACCCCGATTTCATACTCCTCATACTCCCGCGGAACACGGACAATTTTTCGAATTCATAAGGGGCCAATTTAAATTTATGAAATTTGACTAAAAACCATGATACACCCCTGTGGTTAACTTTTTTTTCTCAGAATTAAAAAACAAGCGGCTCTCTCATGAAATCGGGGTCAAAAACACGAATATGATGTTATATTCTTCATCCGAGCGCTCTACGGGCGGGGGGGGGGGGAAGTTATTCTGAACTCAAGCCAAAATTTATTAATTTGTGGTTGTTTTTAGAAGCTGAAAATATCTCACTGCAAGCTAATCACTCAAGAGTCAATAGATTTTGTGCTG
Organism: Ditylenchus dipsaci; assembly: GCA_004194705.1. Lineage (NCBI taxonomy): Eukaryota > Metazoa > Nematoda > Chromadorea > Rhabditida > Anguinidae > Ditylenchus > Ditylenchus dipsaci. The sequence continues at coordinate 26,716 of SADC01000632.1, read as the reverse complement.
CAAACCTGCCCTAGACTCTATTGGTTTAGCACTCCTTTTTGTGATCAACTGATTGACAAAAATCACTAATAAAAAACTTGCACGTTTAAAATAAACTTCTTGTGAGACTTCACCAAGAATTAATGGAATTTTTTTATAATAATTTTTAATGTGCTGTTTCATACAGTTGAGTCAACTGAGTTAACTCTCTCCATAGTGACCATCCGCCATAGTGATCAGCTCATCATAGTGATCTTTTTTTAATTTGGTAGATCTCCGACTGAATAAATGCAAAGCGATCCCCCACCATAGTGATCGTTCTGCATAGTGGTCATCCGCCATAGTGATCAGGTTAAATAATCAACGCTCGCTATAGTGATCAAAACAAAATTTAGAAATCAAAATAACCCCATTTTTGGATTGCTGCCTTTTTCTTCGAAAATTTGTATCTAAAGAGGCATATCCGCTTGATTTTTATAAATTTGTGCCAAAATAAATTATTTTTAATTTTACACTTTCAAAATTGGTGCCCGCCAATGCCCGCAAAACTATTTTTTCAGTGCTACTTGCTTAACTTTCACGAAAACAGCTACTTTCTTATACCCCTCCTAATCCTCGGACCTACTGACTTATACTCCTCCCGAAAATCAACTATTTTAAGAGTGGTCAGATAGCAACTAAAAGGCGAAATTGTGCCATAAATGGCTCGAAAAGCAGTTTCAAAAAGAACAAAGGTCTGCATAGGGAGGGTTGAAACCATTGCCTCGTCAAAGAATGGGTGAAAACATTGAAGCAAAAGAATCTCTTTACCTTAACCACTGATCGATTGTGGTGTTATTTGTTGTCATTTGTGGTGTTATTCGAATGAAAACTCTCCATAGTGGTCACATGCCATAGTGATCGCTCTCCATAGTGATCAGATTTGGTCGGTCCCTTGAGTGATCACTGTTGAGATAGTCGACTGAAAAAGCAAACAAATAAAAAATTTCTGATATAATTATTGATGCGTGCATGATTAATCTATAATTTACAGGGTTAATTAAATACATCTGCACTTAGTACTCTCAGTTTTAGACCACCGTGTTTCCTGGGTCATTCACGTAGTTCGACTTCGGATTTTCGTATCAATTTTTTCTTTTAGTCAAAGAGGCATGTATTTTAAGTATTTTTTTCAAAATGAAAACACCATTAGGTAGCCTCAAGATTCTAGTTTCTAGAAGCGTATCAGTTGTTTCGAGATTTTTGAAAAAATGTAGCACAAAAAAGTGAATGTATAAAACAAATAACTCCTCGATTACATAGGCGAGTTGAGGTCGAGCTCGTGTTTTCTCAACCTTTTTGGTGATCAGAGAATAAATTTTCTATAGTAACAATAGTTAGTCGATACACCAGGTCTCGAGTTCGACTCCCGCAGATTGTTATTTTCATATTTTGACATTTTTTTTATTATTTTGTATCAATATTCATCACTTCTAACTATATATTTACTTGATAATGGCTAAACGTTCGGAAGGCAGCTTAAATTTATGCGATGCCGCTGGATACCCTATTTCTTATTTATCACTTGTTTTCTCTTTAGAGTTTGGCAAAAGAGCCTACGAATAAGTACATAATCGAGAGAATCGCTCAGAATTGTCTCTAAAGTATGTGCGCGCATATTCCAGGCGCCTATGTCCCCGAAGAGGGTAACCTTGTAACATTTTTTTAATTCATGCCCTTACGAATTTTTTATATTTTTAGCCGTTTTGTAGTTTCAGAACATATTTGAGGCCGTCTTAACGCGCGCTGGCCTACCCTTTTCCTAAGGCTTTGCCTAAATTATAAAAAGACAATAAAATGGCCTGAAATTTTGTAGAAGGCGCAAACTCTGTATGAAATCTCAGAAGGTATCAAACACCCTAATGACGATGAGAATCAAGGATTCAGAGACGCAAAAAGATATTAAAGCCCATCACACATCGAAAAAAATGACAAAACGTCAAAATAACACTAGACGAAGGTCAAATTCGAGACCCCTGTATCGAGTTGGTGTATTGAGTCACAATGTGTATCGAGTCGTCGTTATACCACCTCGACCACCCTAGTCATCACATTTACTTTTGTCATGATAATGAAATAATTTTTGATGTAGAAGATAGCTGGGAATCTAAGCTTTTGTTTGTATATGAATACTGGAAAAAATTATAGAAACATTTCTCTCTGATCACCAAAAAGGTTGAGAAAACACGAGCTCGACCTCGACTCGCCTATGTAAGCACCGGGTAAGGAAATAAATTTTATATAAAATTTATTTTCTTTTCGGATTTGTTTTATATGCCACATTTTTCAAGATGTTTTAGCAAATGATACCTGATTAGAAACTAGAATCTTGGACTACCTAATGTTATCATCACAAAAAATGATTAGTAATATTACAACGATAAAAAAGTTATTATCTGACATTATTCCACACAAAAATGGATTTTTGAAAATTTTTTGACCAAAACTTGACTTTTTGCCTTGGGCTACCAAGGCAAACTCCTTTATATCAGAGTATTCTACCCCATTTTGATCACTGGAGCTGGGCAAAAAGAGTCTCTTCATGCATTTTATGATCAAGAGTCTTGCTCGGAATCTTGTCTAAGGTAAGTGAGTGCGCGCACCTCTAACTCTCAAGCTCCCTGCGCGCCGCGAAGAGGGCTTGGTCGCTTGGGTTGAGATGCGCACACACACATACCTGAGACACAAATCGAAAATGACTCCCAGAATGTAAAAACCTGTTCAAAATCTATCATTTTTATCTAGATTTTTTTTAAAAAAAGTTGAAATTTGGTCAAAAAATACCCTAAAAAGACCATCTACCTCCGAGGGGTGTTTTTTTTTATTCAGGAAGTCTTTAGAAATACTCCTTGTTGGCTCTATTTAAGAAGAGGTATAATTTTTTGCCTTGGTCCCCCCTATTGATTTTTTTTGTAATTTTATTGATAACACACCATTTACAACACACCGCACCGTATAACACACGCTAGTAATTTGTAACACATGCTAGTAATCTGTCGCTAGTAATTTGTCACGTTCTTAAACTAAGAACGGAATCAATACAATACAACATAAATAGAAGACTGATAGAATAGAATTATAAAGCAAGTGAAAACAATTTACAAAAAAAATCAATGGGGGGACCAAGGCAAAAATGGTACCTCTTCTTAAATAGAGCCTCCTTGTTTCTTGTTGCGCAAGAAAAATGAGTTCGAGGGGTGATTTTGGGTATCTTTTCAAAAAATCCGAGTATAGGGGGAACTATATAACTGCCCTAATATTTATCTTTTTCAAATATCGAATATTGATTAGGTACGACTTTGAATTGAGAAAGCACCATGAAAACTAACTGTATAGCTGCCTAGCTTACATAGGCACAATACATAGATGTTGTGCATGGAAATAAAAAGAGTATTGAGTTCAATCTCAACAACCTATATGTGCTTTTCTCTATTGCTTCAAAAATTGATTGAAAATTTTTAAAACAAGTCTCTTATTTTTATTTTTCATATGAACTCCCCAGTGAGGAGCAGGATCATGCCTAAGCGCCGGCACTTAGTCATATAGGCCGATGCTTAATAAATGAGCGTAGCGCTTATTTTGCCGGCGCTTAAGCTTAAGCCACAGCCGGCGAAGCGCCTTCAGTGACGTTTGCAAGTCTTGGTTGAGAGTCGCCCCCTCTAGTAACTCCCCAGCCTACGGACCTCAAATCTCAGCCTAGAGGAAACATTTTGCAAATTTGTTTTTTTGAGTTTCCTTGGTTGCCGAGAGTTTACCTGATTACACTTTTCACATTTTGGTTGAGCAGCAAGAAAAACAAAATCAACTGTAAAATTTTTCGGTTTTTCAGGGATTGAAAAATAATTCTCCGTGATGAAGAAAGGGAATACGGAATATTTTTCTATTTTTCCCTAACATATCAATTCAAAGTTAACTGTTGTATACTCTTCTCTGCAATAATTAGTTTGTCCTGTGACTTTTTTCCTTCATTAAAAAATTGTTGCGAAACCACTTTTTAATATAGACTGTTATTATTATTATGAATATTTTAACTTTTGACACTGCTCCATATATTGTTTTTTATTGAAGGGAAATTTTGCCTAAAACACTTTTGTGAAAAAATGAGTGCATTATTAGTTTTAATTTGTTCATAGCCTAATCAAACGAAAAAGTATAAGTATGAAAAATTTAGCATGAATATTTTAATAAAATCAGCATTTGGTTTTAAACACTTGTAAGGTCATGAGAAGCTGACAAGAATTTCATCACTTTTGGTGATTGAAAGTTTTAGTGGATAAAAGGCGTTGCAGGAAGATCTCAGAATATTGTATAGTGCAGTTAAAGACCTAAAAAGAATTTTACAGAAATTTTTTCAGAAATCTGAATGTTGAGATCTGGGGTTTTGAAGAAAAAAAAATTTCTTGAAAATATGACCAAAATCCAAGTTTTTCCACGTTTTCGGATTTTGGTCGGTTTTTATATAAATTTTTTTTTTCTTCGAAAGCCCAGGTTTCAACATTCAGATTTCCGATTTTTTTTTGTAAAATAGACTTTGTAGTTCTTGAACTACACTACACGATATTTTAAGATCTCTTTCTAACATTCCTCATTCACCGAAACTTTTGATCACTTAAAGTGGTGAAATTATTGTCAGCTTCCTGACATGACCTTACAAGTGCTTAAATCCAAATGCTGACTTTACTGAAATATTCTTTCTAAATTATTTAAACTATTTGAAAAAAAAGATAAAGAGCTCCGAACCCGAAAGTTCAAAAAAGCTACTAAAAATGACCTTTTAGAGCACCAGCTATAGTGCTTGGTGCCACCAAAAGAGACCGCCTTTGTCTCCCTGTTGTTTTTTAAATTTATCAAGACAAGATCAGAATTCTTACAGTATATTCAGGGCTTAGCTATGCAAACACTTTACAAATTGAACTATCACATTTATGCGTATATCTTAAAATATATTATTTGCAATATTTTCTTCTACAGCTGCTATTTACAGGTAGAAATTTTTTTATAAAAAAAATTCTTGTATAATTTTTTGACGTAACACATTTTGAAAGCATGCTTTTATTTTACGCAACCACTCCGCTTTCGAGTGATTTGTGTATCAAAGGGCGTCGGGTGCCGGTGTAAAATGGGAGCCGGACGCCTACGCTCTAAAGTAGTAAATTTGAAAACAGGGCTGAGAAACGTTATTTATTAAAAATTTGTGCTTAATTTGAGACCCAAAATCTATGGAGTTTTTAAGATTTTATGTCCAAATCTTTATTTTCGGTGCCTAAAAATAAAATAAGCACTGACAAAGTTGGCACTTTTTGAGCAGATGTTTTTATAAAAACTATATTACGAAAAATATAGCAAAAATATATTGAGCTACGATCCCTAAAATTTAGTAAAATTATAGAGCACTACCGTTTCCCTGAAAAGTATTATTTTTTCGAAAAGATCGTTTATTTTATTTATTTATTTATTTCATACGCAAATGTATTAAATACGATCACGCAACTAAAACAAGTACAAAGTTAAGAAAAATGTAAGTCACACTCCTTATAGGCTGCTACACTTACATATTAATCAGCAAAAATTGGCGGATGTTTTGATTCTTGCAAAATTACAACGAAATTTTCAATAAAGTGACAGCATAAAAATAAAATTCAACTTTGATCAGATAAATTCAACACTTTGATCTTAGCCAAAAGGCCGAGAAGCGAAGGGTTTATAAGATACCGTGAATGTTTAATAGAGCCCCCCTCTCTAATAGAGCCCCAGATCTCAGAATATCGTGTAGCGTAGTTCAAGAGCTACGAAGCCTTTTTTACAGAATTTTTTTTTCAAAAATCTGGGAGGATCGGGGAAGGGGGGGGGGGGGTCGATTCTGAACTCAAGCCATTTTTCACGTTTTTCATGTTATTGCTTATTTTCTGGACTGATTCGGGAATGCTTCAGGCGTATTTCTTGCAATTCAAATCTCACAATTTCTCAAATCGCATTATAAAATCATATGTTCTCAAATCTTATTTCTCAAGTCTTTCCACGCCTCAAAAACCATGGTTTTTTTTATAAAGGACCATGTTTGTTGATGACAATCAGAATTTGGCGAATTCGAATGCGCTCAGGACACTTTTTTCAAAAATACTTTTTGAATTATCTATTATTGGTAGATCGAAATAAAAAAGGTTTTTTTTCTATTTAAATTCAATTTTTTTCTATATAAGTTTTTTTATTTAACCAAGGTAGCTCAGTGGGACAGCAGTCCAAGCGCCCGCCCTCTCCAAAAAGTATTTTGCTCTGTGCCAACTTTTTTTTTATTTTCCACCTGTCCCACGCGCATTTAAATTTGCCAAATTTTCATTTGTATCAACAAGTATGGTCCTTTAAAGGCCATTGCCACGCGTTCTGGATTGTCCCCCGCCAATTAAAAAATTTTCGCCTAATCATTGAACTTTTCTACGGACTTTTCAGCCTGGCTTCTAACAAAACAAGGCCTAGAACTTTATTTTAGGTAAAAAACTCCGTGTAGAAGTTCAAAATTTTTTGAATTGGCGGGGACAAGCGTTGTCGTAGACGGGAATGGCCTTTAATTATTGTTTCACTATTTTTTTTGCTAGTAAGCCTGTTAAAATATGTAAAAATTTTGGCCAAAACCTTTTTTAAAGACGTCCGTCCGCCACCTAAAAACATATTTTCTAGCCTAATTAGAAATTGAAATTTTATTTTTTTCAGAGAACCTAGCAACAGGCGAGCCGTGGTATGAAAAAAGTTAGTTTATTTATTTATTCAAGTTTTTATATAGTGAGACCAGGTACTAATTTTCACAAGAAAGTACTTGAGGTGTGATTTTGAGGACGGAAGTGACGTGTTTCATTGTATATTCTTGTATCTGAAGGGTAGTGTAAAAGTGGTCTCCCCGACCCGCGTCATAATGTAAAATTGGAGTTACAACCTCTTGCAGTAACCAACCCAAACCCAATATAGTCAACATTTATTTAAAAAATATTCGTTCTTGATCAATATCTAATCGTTATTGAGCAAAAACTTTTATTGACACCAAAGTAATACATCCACCAAATCAATACTTACCGAAAGTTATCGGTAACCTACCAGAACCCGTAGAACTTACGAAAAATCGGTAAATTTAAAAGGGTTGCCAGCTGCATAGGCGTAGACAAAATTTTCTGACAAGGGGAGGGACTAAAGCCACCAGAGGTCAGTTTACCTACACTGTTTTACATTGTTTTTAATGAAAAATGTTTTTCGAAAATCTGAAGGGAGAGCGGCGTAAGCCCACTCAGCCCTACCTACCCCTTGGCTACACTCCTGGCCAGCTGCACAGTTAACTGTAGAATTAAACCTCGATATTGTGGCCTAATTGAAAAGGTTTGAGAAAGCAACGCAGTAGCCCTTTAATTCAGTATCCTCCCATCCCTCGGTAATAAAAAAAGCACACAACAAACTAGGCACTAAAACAAGTCTGAATGGCTTAAAAAACGAAATTCTACTTTCCTAAAAAATATACTTACGGAAAATTAGAACAACTGATTTATTTTTCTTTTTATTTTCGCTTTACTTCAAACGATTTCTTTCAAAACAACTATTTGAAAAACGAAAAAGTTCTAAAAAACGAAAACCGAAAATCTATATTAAGACCTCAAGGCCCTATTCACTTTTTAGGGCCATATTTTTCGCCTTGGTACCCAATTTCTTTTTCTTCGAAAATGTCTTGGTAAAATGTCTTGCTCACAATACTAACATACGACGGGCGTATCCGTATGTTAGAGACAATACGGTAACTAAGGCAAAACATATATAGATGAATAGAATATATAGGTGAATAGAACCAAGGCATTTAAAAAATAGGGGACCAGGGCAAAAAAAGACCTTTAAAGGTAAATAGAGCCAACCTCAGTGTGTTAAATGCTTTTAATAAGATTTAATAAATAATAAATTATCAAAGGCGCAAAGTTATCAATCAACTATAAAGAAGTAACTCCCGAAATCTCTGGACTTTTGCATGCCAAATGTTTGTCTCCTACGCTTCTTTTTTAGGTAAATTTTTTATTGGCAAACAAGTTTAACGCTAAGCTTTCAGATGAAAATTTGGATGAAATAGCAAAATCAAAACCAAATAAATGCTTTTAAAAAAGAGCTAGCAAAGGTTTTTAACGGATATACCAATAAAAAGCCCTCTGCACAATGTATTTGACCTTATTTCGAAGAATACGCTTATAGAAAAAAGTACCTTTTCTAAAGACGTATTTAAAAGTTTTTGTGTTTCTAATGTTGTTACGAAAAGAGTGGAAAAGCTTTATGGTAAGTGAAAATTACTAAATGACCATTTCCTAGTTGTGGCTATAAAAATCAATGTGAAAAGTCTACAACAGCTTTTTAAAATGTTCTGTGATCTTGAACCATATTTCGAGTGTAACAGAAATATCTCAGCACTATTTTGTAGCGCAGTTTGATAGCTATAAAACCCATTTAAAAAACTTTTTTAAGAATACGAGTGTTGAGATATGTCTTTTTGAAAAAATCAATCTCTTTAAAAAGTACCAAAGCACAAGTTGTTCCAAAATTTTCGGATTTTGATCATAGTATAAAGTATTTGTTCTTTTAAGGCCATAACTCAACACTTTGATTTAAAAAAAATTCTGTGACGTTTATTTGAGCTTTTACACTGCGCTACAAAATGGTGCTGATGAGTTATCATAACGCTAAAATTTAATAGAACATTTGATCACTAAAAGAAGGGGAAAAGCTACTTAGATTCGATAATTTTCCTCGGTGGCACAGGGGGTAAGTGTTTATGCTTATGACCCAAAATGGTTCGCAGGTTCGACTGACCTACGACCGGATACAAATTATGACGGATACCACGACCGGATACAATTTTTCGCAAAAGTATAAAAAGTATGTGGAAAGCACACGTTTGAGTGCATCCTAACGGGCGCTGCCTACCCTGAGCCTAAGCCTAAACCTAAATGCGTAAAAATTGAGAAATCGAAAAAAGTTGAAAAAAAAACAGGGGGGGGACCAAGGCAAAATTTGGCACTGTATCCGGTCGTGGTATCCGGTCATAATTGTATCCGGTCGTGGTTTTACCCGCAGGTTCGATCCTAAGTGGTGGCAGGCTGTATATTTTGGCTTGTTTGACACAGGCCTGAGAGTAATTGTGGTCACTGATTCCAAATCTGGCGTTAAAAAAAAGTCGAATTACCCTGATAAATTGGTCGAACAAGCCAAAATAAATAGCGTGCAACCAGGTGGGATCGAACCTGCGCCCGATTTCGGGCCGAAAAACACAAACGCTTACCTATTGAGGCCAAATTTTCAAACCTAAGTAGCTTTTCCCCCTCCTTTAAAGGACCATGGTCACCTGTTCTGAATTTCCCCCGCCAATTAAAAAAAAATTCTAATCATTTAATATCTGCACGGGTTTTTTAACTTGCTTTCTAACAAAACAAGACCTAGAATTTAATTTTGGGTAAAGTTTTGTTCGAAACCAAATTAAAAAACCTGTGCAGCAATTCAACGATTAAAATTTTTTTATGAATTGGCGGGTGACAATTGTTGTCGTAGGCGGCGATGGCCTTTTAAAGTAGTGAAATTATTGTCAGCTTCTCGAAATGACCTTTTGAGTGTTCAAAGCCGAGTGGTGACTTTTTTAAAAATTCCTCTCAAATTTTTAGACTATTTGAAAGAACAGATGTAGGGCTGTGCTAGGTCTGAATTTTTAAAAAAATATCATTGAACAAGATGTATGTGATCCTGAGAGCATTAAGGTTTTTTGAAATGCCATGAATAGGAAGTGGCATGGTCTTTGACGATAATTTATTGACATGTAAATTCAATCATTTAAGGATTTGTGACGGAAGAAAAAAGATCAGAAATAATAGCAGAAACAATAAATATAGAGCTTAAATTACTTGAAGCTACTTTCACTGAGTGTCGTAAGTGAATAAATTTACAAGAACTAACAAATAAAGTTATCCCAAGAACTAACTTCAATGAAAAAAGTTTCATTGTAAAACTAAGCTCAATTTTTGCGGCCACTTTGTTTTTTAATTAGTGTTTTTAATTAGTGTGAATTAGTGTTTTCATAACTGGCACTGGTACCAAAACTGGTAGCTGACACTGGTAATTACCAAGCTGGTAGCTGGTAATTGAGGCACAGTTTTGCCTTAATTACCAGCTACCAGTTTTGGTACCAGTGCCAGTTATGAAAACACTGCTTGCTACTCATTAATTTTTTTCCTGAGTTGTCGGGAAAATAGTGTTTTAAAGACTGAATATGGGCGGGAAAAAAAGAACAATTTTTGAGTTTGAAGAGCATTAAATGAGCTTCAATATAAAGCATTTTATGTAAAAATGTCATGTTAAAAAAATCAGATTGCTTATAAAATAATCCGAAAAATGTGATTTTTGAGTCAAATTTCATTTGTTTTCACAGTTATCTACACGTTTTTCTCGTATTTCTGCTCAGGCTATTAACAAATAATGGAGGTACCGCACCCAGGAGGTAAGTTATGTCTTTTATATGTACAAGAGTTGACTGTCAAATTGGTCACGAATTGAAGTGTGAGATATTAACGCCTAAAATTAACCAAAAATGGCAAATTTTTATGCTTTTTTCTGATATGTCGGATAAAATAGCGTTTTAAATCCCAATTTCGGCGCGAAAGAAAGAAAAAGGTTTTTTCTTGATGAGACACTGGAAAAGCTGCAAAAAGACGTATTATTTGTAAATATGTTGAATGACAAAATTAGATTTGATATAAGATAATATGAAAAGTGTGATTTTGGAGTCATATTCCCGGCCAGGTACAATACCGTATATTCTCGATTAGAAGGCCCCTCTCTAATAGAAGGCCCCTCTCTAATAGAAGGCCCCCTTGAGGACCTATATATCAGCATAGAAAAAGAAATTCGCAAATCTGTTTTTCGCGTTTTCTTAATTAGCACGAGCTCACCTGATTCCACTTTTAAAATTTTAGTTGAGCACCCAAAATCTCAAAATCGAAATATTTTTTTTCCGACTTTTTTAGGGTTGAAAAATAGAAGGCCCGGGCCTTCTAATAGAGAATATACGATATATACTTTCATGTTGATTGACCTGAGGGCCGCGAAGCGGCCAGGTATGTTATGAACTTTTATGTTGATTGACCCAAGTTAATTGTGTTGATTGACCCACGCGAAGCGCCAGGTACAACATATACTTTCATGATGATTGACCGAGGGCCGCGAAGCGGCCAGGTACAGAATGTATTTTTTTTTGATTGACCCAAGGGCCGTGAAGCGGCCAGGTATGATATAAACTTTTATGTTATTTGACCTGAGGGCCGCGAAGCGGCCAGGTACAACATATACTTTTATGTTGATTGACCCAAGGGCAGCGAAGCGGCCAGGTACAAAATGTATTTTTTTTATTGACCCGAGGGCCGCGAAGCGGTCGGATACACCATATGGTTTTATGTTTTTCGACCCAAGGGCTGAAAAGCGGTCAGGTATAAATATACTTAAATGTGATTGACACAATGGCCTTGAAGCGACCGGGTACACCATATTGTTTGATATTATTTGACCCAAGGGCCGCGAAGCGGCCAGGTATTGTAAATACTTTTATGTTGTTTGAATCAAGGACCGCGAAGCGGCCAGGTACACCTTATTTCTTTATCTTATTTAGCCCGAGGGCCGCGAAGCGGCCAGGTGTAGTATATACTTTTATGTTGTTAGACCAAGGCTGCGAAGCGGCCAGGTATAGTATATACATTTATGATGTTCGACCCAAGGGCCGCGAAGCGGCCAGGTATAGTATATACATTTATGATGTTCGACCCAAGGCCGCGAAGCGGCCAGGTATAGTATATACATTATGATGTTCGACCCAAGGGCCGCGAAGCGGCCAGGTATAGTATATACATTTATGATGTTCGACCCAAGGGCCGCGAAGCGGCCAGGTATAGTATATACATTTATGTTGTTTGACCCAAGGGCCTGTATTGTGCGGATCAGAATTCTAGTCTGATAGGCTAAATCTCTCAAAATTTTGATACCGAGCATCTTGAACTAGCCTAAACTACTTCAAACACAATCATTTGATCTGATTGTAGAATATCAATTTTAATCTGCTTCATATTCATACTGACCAGCGACTAAATCTATCTTTTTGCCCAGCTCCAGTGACCAAAACATGCCAAAACAGGCAAATGTTCGAAATTTCAAAATGTCCAAAACTCAATTTTTTATTAACCAAAACTCAAAAACAATATTTTTTTGAAACTCCTGAGGTGATTTTAGGTCGATATAGGATGTTTGGAAACACTTTTAAAAAAATTCATTTAAGGGAAAAATTTCGAATCAAATCGCACAAAATACCAATAAGTAAGTAACTTGGTGGGATAAATGATTAATTTGGTAAAATAAAAATTATTTTGCTTGAAATTCAAATTTAGTTGGAAAAAAATTAATTTGCTGGGGCAAAGTATTAAATTAGTGGGTGAAAACCTATTTAAAATTTCAACAAAATTTTTATTTTTTATTTATTTTTATTTACTGGTGCCAAAGCCGAAAATTGCTTTTTGTACTGGTGCCGGTGCAAAAAAGTTTAAATTGTAAAATACTATGGCTCCGGAGCCGGTGCGGTGCCGCTTCCAAGTTTTCCAAATTCACAGGATGGTTAGGTTTTTCGAACTAACAAAACTAACATCGAAATTTTAATTATGCTATCTTGTAGAGCGTAGTCGATTTACTGTATGAAATTTCAATATTTCTGGCGAACAGACAGAAAAACTCCAACCTGGAGACCTAAAAAACATGTAAAAACAGGCCGAAATTGCCTTGGTCCCCTGTGGATTTTCGAATCATATTTTCAAAATCCTACATTGATATAGTAATTCCTCTAAAACTTCGATTTCCACATGGGTCCAACATTTTTTTTTCAACAAATGGGTTGAAAAAATTTTGAACCCCGTTGGGGTGTAAACTTTTGAAGATATCCCTAAGTCGAGGTTTGACTGCATAAAAATATGTTTTTAAAATCAACAGGGGAAAACAAGGCATTTTATTCGATCTTTGCACTATCTTAAAGCCCATTGAAACGCCTTATCAATAACATATTACACGCCAGTATATGTTCGAAAATTAAAATAAAAAAATACTAAAAGTTATATTTTTTGAAAATCGAAGTTTTTATGAATTTTGGCTTGACAACCTCCTTCAGAGCTTATGTCGAATTTTATTCTATTTTATTCCATCTGACTTTTTTTTAATTTTATTCCATCTGAAAGAGCACTCAATTTCAGTAATAGGAGCGATCATAGTTCAATCTCAATCTTATAAAATCACTGCAAAAAAGAAAGGCGCCAATCTAAAAAACGGAATTGATAATACTGATATTTGAAGGACACTTTGTTTGGCTTATTCCCTGGCGATACTCCAAAAAAAAGTTTGGTCTACAATATACCAAAATGATCAGCGAAAAAAATGAAACATAACTAATGCCAGGACTCGCGAGACGACTAGCCAATTTCGACTTATTAAAAACAAAACAATTTAACCCTAAAACCACATAAAAAACACCAGTAATTTTTTATAGAAATCAAGGTGGTTTCACATTCTTTTTGTAATTTTCTCAATAGTTTACAGGGTATTTGAAAAAGAGGGCGCTAAATATACTCCAATAGGGTCGAAAAAGGTGAAAACAGCATGATGTAGAGCGTTGGTACTTCCGCTGTTCCCAATTTTTCAAAAATGACCCAAAATCATCTCTTAAACTCATTTTTTGTGTTCGACAAGATGAAAGAAAGATTTCTTAACATTTTTGAATGAAAAATTTAGAATTTTGTGAAAAATTTTGCCTCCCACCCTACAGGCGCAGATAGTCACTTTAGGCTACTTTAGGTCATTTTCATGTGATTTATCACATTTTTTTCTAGTATCCAAGCCTTTTCACTTTCGGGTAATAATACGCATGCATAACCAGAGTTTTATATTAATTAGGCTAAAGAGAGTTAAAAAAATTTCAAAATCGATTATTTTACCTTCATTTGTTTTAAAAGACTAAAATTCAGCCAAAAATACTCTAAAATGACCATTTACCTCTGAGTCTGGTAGGCAATTTTTATACCAAATAAAAATTTTCAATTCAGAAAGAATTTGAAAACACTTCTTTCATCTTGTTTAGCACAAAAAAACTAGCTTAGTAGGTGATTTTGGGTCATTTCAAAAATTTGGGGGGGGACAGCAAAACTACCACAGCATTGTCTAAAGCGCTGAAAATTGAAAAAAATATATTGGATACACCACGAAATTCTGCACCTGAAGCAACCGGTCTCACAGCCCGGCTTTGCTATGTTAATTAAGTTTAACAGTATTTAGATTTTTCAAAGTAAATTTTTTGTTTTCAAAATTCCATTATTAAATAACTTTTGTTTAGCTCAAAATTCGGAGGCGGCAAAAAAAAGTAGAGTTTTACAGGAAAGAAAGAGCAAATTTGGAACGACAACGTAAATTTAAAATATTTCATTAAAATTTTGTAGCTTGCTACTTTTTTATTACTTTTTCAAGTTGATTTTTTTTCAAGTTTGGATAAAGTATAGGCGTGTGGAGCAATTGAAATATTTTGGCCTTTCACGGCTCGAAAGTTTCGAGGGCTAGGCTCGAGGCTAGAAATAATAAAGTCGAGAGCTTGAAAAAGATTTAAACGCGTGCTATTTTAAAAGCTTCACGTGATCTAAAAATTTGCGTTTATTTAGTCTTTTTAGATCTGTCGAAGTTTTTTTAAATTTCGGCTGTAGTTCTCTATATCGCCTGTGCCCAAAAGGTATTTTCACCATCTTTTGAGATTTAATGGTCTTTCTTGAGGTAGAATCATGTTTTTAAAGCGCGGTCAAACATTTCTGTAAAAAAATTCTGGCCAAAATTGTTTGCTGTCTTTATGTCGCGTTTTGTAATACATTGTAAAATTATAGTTTAATGACTCCTAAGTGATTTTTATATGCTTTTAACAATAAGAAAGCTGTTGTCTAACGCTGTTCTGTATAAAAATTAGTTTTTTGAAGAAACATTTTTTCGACCAAAATTTGACTAAAGCCTAAATTGCCTTGGTTCCCGCAAGACAAAAAGTCAAATTTTGGTCAAAAAATTTTTTGAACAATTGTTGGCCGCCACGTAAAAACATGTTTCTCCTCAAATAAAGACCTGAGAAGCCTAAAAAGTGGTCGAAACACGCCTTTGGATACATACGATGAAAAGAACTTCAGCAAATTTCTACTGAGCCCATTTTGGAAATCCTGAATATCAGAAAAAACCAAAGTTTTGGACACTTTAAAATTGGAGAACCTTTTTTCTTATTAAAATGGGTTTCATTCAAGAATTGCAGTATTTTTATTTTAGATGCAACAAAGAATGTCAGAACTATCATGCCTAAGAAAAATAACGCAAAAAAGAAACGTAAGTGCACTTTGGAGGGGGCTATTTTTGAGCTGTTTCATGTTATTAAATAATAATTCTTTAACGAAAAATATAAAATTAAAATTACGAACGGCCTTTGAAGGAGGGTCCAAAGATACCGTATTTGCTGTAATAATCGGCCATGGCCGTTTATTTTTCAACCTTTAAAAAATCGAAAAAAGCTCAGCTACAGTTGAAACTCGATTTAACGAAATTCAAGGGACGACCAAGTTACCGTGTTCGAAACCTTTTTACACGCATTTTTTAAGCTTTTGCCAGTTCTGTTTCGACAGTCTGGTCCCAGATATTACGAGGATTCCGATTTTGCCGATCATTTTTTGGAAATTCAAATTGTTTTCTTTTGAAAAATCAAAAACTCGGTGAAAAAAACAGGTTTTTCGTTAACTCGAAATTCGTTAAACCGAGTTTTTGCTTATTTGTGAGAAAAAAATGTCTACTTCCGAAAAATGATCGTCAAAATCAGAATCCTTACTATATTTGGGCAGGATTATCAAAACAACTGGAAATTTTTTGAAAAGATGAAGGTAAAAAAAGTGTTGGACCCTAGGTGGGAACGAACTTGCGACCTCAAATATTCTGTATCGAGTTTAGTTAAATCGAGTTTTGGCTGTATTTGATTTTTCGAAATTTTGAAAAAAAAATAATGCAAAGAAAAAACATTTGTTTTTTTTCGCAGTAATTTAGTTTGTCCATGCGAATTCAAAAAAATTAAAAATTTTCGTGGCCATAGACGGCAATGGCTTTAAAAGGGCATGCCTAAGCTAATAAGGTGGGTGTCCGGAATTTTATTTATTTTTTCTGATCATTGAACTTTGTGAGGATTTTCAACTATTTTTCTAACAAAACCATGACTACATGGTGGTCAAATTTTCCGACTATTTGTTTTGCTCATATCTTTTTGAATTTAAGCTATTTTGACGAGATCTCTCTTTTATCAAAAGAGGAGCGATGAGAATTTGTTCTTTTATGATGAAAATTTCGTGTTTTGCTGACCGTTATATATTTGCATAAATTTCAGCCAAAATGTCGAAAGATCTTTTTATTTTATATTCATTTGAACAACGTTCGACAGTGGAAACAACATTTACTACAAATTATTCGAGATTTCCATACTCCTGCTCCACACTTCTGCATTGAACTTCTGCGCATCTGCGAAGCCGGTTTTCGTACAAATTTAAAGCACGATCAAAATTGGCAGATCTTAACTAAAGCTGTACTTTACTGTTTTTTTTATCGAAAAAGACTAAGGAGATGATGAAGTGAAAGAAAATTTTGCCGAAAAATTACACTAAAACAACGTCCTCTGCCAAATTACCTAAAATGTCTTGTGACACCGCGCTTTCCCTTTGTAGTGATTTCCATTTATACCTACAATTTTATCGCTAAATATTTTTGACAAAAAAGTACATGATTCTATGCAAAAAGTGCGTTTTTTAAATAGTAACTTTTATTTTCATATTTGAAAAATTCTCATTTTCATGAGAAACTAAAGTCTTTTATTTCTCATTATTATTTTTATTAAACAAAGCTTTACATAAATCATTTTAGAATTTGTAGAAGTTGATCATTGTATAGTACAAGTCCGAAAAAAGGTAACTCAAAAAGGATTCTAGTTTTTCACTGAAAAAAAATTACAACGTAATGTAATTGATTTTGTCTGGAGTAGAATGGTGGTGACTGGATTGAACCAGCTCTTTTAGAATACCGGCAACGTGCTGTCATTACACTGTGCCTCCAACTCTAGACAAATTCTTGGAGAGGGACTAAAACAAAGGGTACACATCACAACGATAGCTTTCACTACTTTTTAACATGTTATATATCATTTTGAAGGCTGTAATTTCAGCATCATTATAAGTTTAAAGACATTTACATGCTGTAGCTAAAAATAACCAATAGTTATAACCAATTCTGGAATGGACGTCGATATTTTCGTCGAATTTTTAAAAAGCTGAAACACGGGATATCGACGTTATGTACTTTTGTCCCATTCTGGAACTACCCTTTGTTCGAACTACTCGGCCTTAGGCTTAAAGGTGGGCCAGCGTATGTTAGGACGGACTAATAAGGTCTTATGCACTTTTTTGGAGTAATCTGGAATGTGACTAATATTTAAGTGATTTTTATGAGGTTTTATAAAAAAAATGAGATTTAGGACAAAATGGAACAAAAAGTACATAACGTCAACGCACGAACACACCATCAGGAATGGCGTTTTTGAAAAAAAATTAAAATTATAGACGTGTTCAGCGTGAAATTTGCACTAGAGAAACCTGATCTTACAACTCTCACTCGATGACTAAATGGTCGTTGGCCTCATTATCCCAAAGACATTGTCGCTACCGGAATATCTCGTCGCCACAAGTTCCCGTTCCCGTGTTAAATTTTTATATCGGGTCGATTGTCCAGAAAAAATGGTGGTGGCTGTAATGTACCAGCTCTTTTGGAATACCGGGCCAACGTTCTGTCATTACACTGTGCCTCCACCCTCTGGACAAATCCCTAAGAAGTTATGGGTGTGTCCGTCTATCGAATTGTCCGTTATCAGGGTTATACTTTAGTCAATTTCTTGGTAAACCAACCAAATTTTTTAAAATTGTCGTTTGTTGGTGTCCGTTTCTCGAGGTTCGACTTTTACAGGCAATAAGAAAATAAATATATAAATAATACAAAAGTTCAGAGAAACATACGATTTAAGATTTGCGGTCATTTTTAAATATGACCCTTTAAGAAATAAGGTTAAATTCAGTCAGTTGTTCATTCAAAAAGGAATATTTAACTAGTGCTTGTTGTGATTCGGGCAAAAAAAGTAAAGATGTTAGTAAAAATTTTGTTGACAGAAAAAATTTCAAGAGACTAAGCCTTTTCTTTTATAAAGTTCAAAGTGTGCTTTTTCCGACTAAAATTTTTTTATAAATTAATTTTTTCAGACAATGAATATGAATTAACAAGCAATCCTGTAGCAAATCATTTAATAAAAGTTCTTGTTACCCGGTTGCTGTTTTCCTATGCTTCTACTTTAGTAATCTTTTATAG
The DNA here is from genome assembly GCA_004194705.1 of Ditylenchus dipsaci. NCBI lineage: Eukaryota > Metazoa > Nematoda > Chromadorea > Rhabditida > Anguinidae > Ditylenchus > Ditylenchus dipsaci. The sequence goes on along the minus strand of SADC01000632.1, from coordinate 8,209 downwards.
ATGTCTTTTTATTAATTATTTAACGGGTGTACCAAAAAATTTTCCCTGCAAATATTCAAAGTCTTATGTTGAATCATATCTCTTTTCTTTTAATGCATTTGCAGTCCTGCATCTCCTGTTTCTGATAGCATATAAAACTTAGCTTGGTTGTCTTGGATAAGTCATCATTTGGTCCAAACACCTACGATGTCATTTTGAGTAGACGAGCATTTTTATCACTTTAACCGTCAAAAGTTAATTCAGGCCTTAGTGCTATAACAACCTTTAGTTCCATTTTGTAGTGCAGTTCAAAAGCTACCAAACCTTTGTAACAGATGGAAAAAATTTCTTTGAAATGACTAAAAAATCTGAAAAAATTGGAAAAAACTAGGATTCTAGTTATTTTCAAAGAAATTAATTTTTTCCAGAAGCCATATCTCAACACTTATATTTCAAAAAAATCTCTCACAAAAGTTTAGTAGCTTTCGAACTGCACTACAAAATGCAGCTGAAATGTTGGTATAGCTTGAAAAACACAACGACCTGAAGTGTGTTGCAAAAAAAAATTAGAAAAAATGAACTTTTAAGATAGAGTGAAACGAATACTTAAAAGAAAAATATATATGTACTTAAAATAACCAAAACCATATCATAGAAAACTTTCACTGCACTTTTTACCTCTGCAAAACTAAGCTCTCCTTTTCAATCCAGTCATGATAAAAAACTTTAAAATTTAGATAAAAGTAGAAATTTCTGTAAATTAAAACTCCGTATTTCCTCTAATAGTAGATCTATCGACTTCGACGGTCTCTGATCATGAAAAATTTTTAGAAAAAATAGAGGAGCTCAAAAGAAGATGCGTCAAAACTTGTTGATTGAAGTAATAAAGTCGTTTATTGATACTCGACCTATCACTGAAATGACTGAAATAAGTGAAAGACAAACTTTTTTAATTGGCTGTTGGAAAATACTCTTGTTTTGATAAAAATTTATGATGTTGAAAAAAATTACGGCAATTTTTTTAGTATTTTTTGTATCCAATTTATGCAATAATTCAGGATTTCTTTCTGACGACGAAAAAGGCAAACAAAATTGGAAATGCTGCAGTATTAGAAAGAGAACAATCAGAGAGTTCTTGGAGATGGACATCCACTGTTTTACAGTCGAATCTCGTTTATCTGACCCCCAGTTAACTGACAGTCTCGGTTATCTGACACCTGTAGCACGGCGTGTCAAATCGTCAAAACACCAAATCGACATTTTTCTAGTCAAGACAAAAAATTTGAACACGATTTAAATTTGTAGTAACTTTCTCATATTTTCTCAACTTTGTATTTTTATTTGTAACTCATGCTTATATGTGTCCTATATGAGCTTTTTTAAATCAGTGGATTGCCCAGGAATCGCTCTATCGATTGGTGAAAAATTTACCTAATTTATCAGAAATTCAAAGATTTTGAACAAATAGAAGTTTGAATTGGCGGTTGGCAGAGTCAGCTCGCCAACTTTAAATAGCTCGTTCTCAGTGATTCTCCCGGAAAAATAATCTGTCCTACAGTTTTGTAGTATTTTTCACCAGCTTTCTGCTGGTATCTTTGTTTTTTCATATGAACACTTTATGCGGAGATCGAACAAGTTTTAGTAAATTTACACTTTTTAGGTATTTCAAGGGGTTTTGCTGCAACTCATCATGATCATTCTTAAACCCTGTGCTGATGGTCTTGTGGATAGCAAGAGACTGAAGATCATTTTGACACCAAACTTGTAAATAAACATGAAAAAGGGTAAAAATAGGGTATGCACCCAGGCGGATTTGAACCTATAAACTAGACAATGCGTATATAAAAGTACGTCTTCCTTTTAAATAGGGAAATTGAATTTGAAACAGACTTTTAGACAAGAAGTATTCATAGAATTATAACAAACAATCTTATGAATATTTAGTGCATAAAATTGAGCATATTTTTGTCAATGGTATTAAAAATGAAAAAAATTTTGAATTTTCATTAAAACAGAACGCTAAGCCCATTTGGTCATTTGACGTGTTTGACACGCCGTGGTAGGCGATTTGGTTAGCCAGCAGTCAAACTTAATAAATCAACACCCCAGTTATCTCACACCTCAGCTAACTGACACCTCGTTATCTGACACACTGAGGCTGGTCCCGACAAAGAAAAATTCTCTCGTTTAACTGACACCCCTTATTTTTGCTTGAATTTTTTCAAAAGTTCACAAAAATCAAATTCAGCCCCCAATTAGGGCCTAATTATTGCACTTTTTTTTAGAAAATACTTTTTAATTTCTTTTTGGGTTTAGAATATTTTATATTGCCATAGATTTTGAATGGTCATAGAATTCTCTTCTTGCCATAGAATTATTCTCTTTGGTCATAAGCGAGTACGCCAAAAAGAAGAAATCTATGGCTGAAAACAAGTATTCTTATTATTATTAAGAAATACCACGCCTTCACTTTGCTCTTTTTTTGTTTGTTTATTTTGCTCATGTTGGAAGTCCGCGTTAATTTACGCTCCCCATTTTGTTTTAGATGAGCGCCCAAAAGCACAAGCCTGTCGTTGTTGTTTGAATAAATTGAAAAACTCGGTTAACTGTCACCTCAGCCTTGATTGATTTATTACCTCGTTTATCTGACATTCCAGTTATCTGACATCTCGGCGCTACTCGGTTATACCTCCCCCCCCCCAAAAGTGCTACTCGGGAATACCAACCACCACCCCCGCCCCCCAATCCTAGGAGCTACTCGTTTATACCCCCCCCCCCCCAAATCAAGAATTAGAGCGGAGGCTAAATTCTTTGGATCCTTTCTTGAGGGGGCTAAATTAGAGGGGGAGGCTAAATTAGGAGGGGCTAAATTACAGGAAATACCGTATAACCTCTATTAAACGGGCACCCTACAGTTAAACGTTTTCGAATTGCTTTGCTTTTTTAACCCTAATATTGTTTATTTTACGAAACGGACGACCACTCATTTTGTAGAGCTTCACAAACTCTAAAATGAGTGGTCGTCTGTTTCGGGAAAATAAATAATATTGGGTTAAAAGAGCAAAGCAAAATTTGAAAACATTAACTGTAGGGTGCCCGTTAATAGAGGTTATACGGTACGGTAATGATGTTGTAATGCTAATCTCACAGACTGATTATTCGTCACGCAACCAAAATGGTATGCATCCAGGGCTTGAGTTCAGAATCCCTCCACGGGATTCTGCTATTCCCGAGTAGCGTCGACATCTCGATTATCTGACACCCTAAGGCCTGTCTCCTGGAATGTCAGATAAATGAGAGTCGAATGTATAATAAAAAAATAACAAAAAGCTGGTGTTAAAAAGTCTTGTAGTATTTTGAGCATTTATCTAATAAAAAATATTTATCATAAAAACCATTCAAACATATCTGCTTGTAGCCCTACATCTCCTTTTCAAATGTTATATGTAACATGCCAGATCATTATAGAATAGTCAGCATTTGAGTCCAAAATTTATGGGGTCATTTTGAGAAGTTGACAAGCATTTCATCACTATTAACTGTAGGGTCACATTTCATATATCGCGATATTTCATTCATTTTCTCTGACTTTTTTTCAAACTCTTGAAAAAAAAAAGTGTTACAATCTGATAGCTAAAATTTCAAGCTACAAAATGTATTTTAAGGGCGGGGTTTGAAAAATGTTGGCCTACGGGCTGCTTTTTAGTGAAAATCTGGGTTTATAGTGCCTTTTTTAAAACAAAGGTGTTATTTTTAGCAAAAAGCCATCCCGTAGCCAAATTTTTTTCAAACCCCGACCCGAGAAATACTATTCGTAGCCTGAAATCTCATTATCAGATGGTAAAAACTTTTTCGAAGAGTTTGAAAAAAGTCATATTAAAATGAATGAAATATAGCGAGATGAAATGAAACAGTACAAAATTGACCCTGCCCTTTAACTGGTCAAACATTGATTTAATGTTTTGTGCTGTTGAACATTTTAGACCCATGTTGTAGCACAGTCTAAGAGCTACGAAACCTATTTCACTGAATGAAATTTAGAAACTGAGCTTTGAATATGCCTTTTCAAAAAATCAATCTATATAAAAGATCACTGAAAATCCGAAAAATTGGAAAAACTTGGATTTTGGCCATTTTTTATAGAGGTTGATTTTTTTGAAAAGACCATATCTGAAGGAATTTTTTCAAAGTTATTTATTAGTTACTAATTAATATTTATGATCGGTGATTCGGGCCTGATGTACAGAGTGTCTTAAAAGTATCAGGAATTTCGAAGCATCTGTGAAGGGCTACCGCGCACGGTGAAGCCCCTAAAAATTTTAGAGGTTCAAGCTGACCGTTAAAAAAACCTTGACAAAATTTTTGACTCTAACAAAAAATTAGACAGAATTTTTCTCTAAAAAAAAATTTACTAAAAATTTTTTTTGAAATCATTGATGTCGATAGTTGTTTGCCTAGCTGTACTTTTCCTGTAAAACGGACAGACGGTGCAAGTGTAGAAATACAGGTGTACAAATGGTTAGTTATTAAAAATAGCACCTATACAAAAAGTTACAAAATCTACAATACTTTTGAAGACAACCTGTACAATCCAACAGATTATTTAAATGTCCCAGATAATGTTTTTTGCTTTTTTAAAACCCGAAAGAGCCTATAAATGCAATTTTGATCTTGCTTTGAATTGTCTTTTAAATGATTAATAAAATCCCACTTCCTTATTTTCTTAGTCCAATTCTTAAAAAAATCAGTTCATTTTTAGCTAAATCGTATCCAGAGCCGAAAAACTAGTGAACCGTTTTAAAGTGAAAAAAATGACCTACAGAGTTCTCCAAGTATGTGCTAAACATTTCAAAAAATAATAAAAATGTTTATAATTACTGATGAAAAACATCTGAGATAAGCTTTTTGAATGAAGCTATACAGTCAAACCCGGTTAATTAACTTTAGTAGTCCAATGAAGCTTAGTAGTCCAAAAATACTTCGTTAGTTCAAAAATAAATTTAGAGGTCCGAAGGTATTTACTAGTCCAAGAAGTTAGTAGTCCGAAAAAGTCCAATACAGTCGAACCTCGATTTAGTGGCACCCCGATTTTGGCACCCTCGATTTAGTGGCACCTAAGGCTTGGTCCCTACGGGTGCCACTAAATCGAGGTTTGACTGTGTCAACATATGTAACTTTAGTCGGATAGATTTTTAAAACGAAAAAAACTTATTTTTAAGGGCTAGAAGGCAATCTTGAAGCGGAAAAGGCTGTATTGAAGGGACAAATAATAGTTTTTCACTGTTTCACAATGTTTTTCAAATGGGCCGTGAACGCATATAGAGCCGAAATACCTTTTTTCTTGTAATAGGGTGACCTCCTTGACTTTGAAGACTTATATTTTATCCTACCGGTGCCTTTTTGGATTCTGGTCGGGCACTCAAAACTTGGAACTAACCTAAAATTTTTTTGGTTTTGAGGATTTGATAAGCCCTATTAGAGGAAATACAGTTAGCTATGCTGTACACATTAAAATTTTTTTATAATAACAAACAAATAAAACATTTACTTTTAAATAAAAAATGTAGATCAAAAAAATAACATATTATTTAGACAAGAATAAGTCGCGCCAAAAAGAAGTCTTACAAAATATGGAAAAATATAGAAACAATAACCAGTCAGAAACAGGTATAAAAGTAATGAGTGAGCAACAATTTGGACTTTTTCTTCTTCTGAGTGATTTTTCTGCTTTTCTGACATTTTCTTGTGAAATAAGTAACACCACTTGTAGTAACACCACATGAGTACCACTATCTGGGTACTAAGTTAGTGTGAGGCTAATTGTGAGGTGCACTTTTGAAAACACTGCCCGGTATCCCTTCCTGGGTACCCTCTTTTTGTTACCTTCGACTGTACCCATACCCAGGTAACACCACCTGGGTACCCACTACCTGGGTGCTACACCACCTGTACACCAACAACTACAACTAACAAGTTGTAAACTACGAATTTGTCTGAAGTACCTCGACACCATCGAGCGCCACCAATTCTGCCCACATACCTGGACATCATGGTCACTCATGAAGATTTGGAATACACCGAATAACCCACCTTACAAGGGAACATATGTGTGACGATGCGATTCGAAAAACCCTATTATACCATCCGATAGAGAATCGAAAATGCGACCTACGGAGTATAACCCCCCACCCCCCCCCCAATAGGAATATTTTAAAGTGTTCCAAACACCCTATATCAACTCAAAATCGCCTCAGAAGTTCGAAACAACATTATTTTTGAGTTCTGATCAATAAAAAATCGAGTTTGGGCATTTTTTAATCTCGACCATAGACTGTTTTACCCTGGTTTTTCAACATTGGACTGGCAGAAATTACCTCTAAATGCCTTTTTGATCAGAGTCTGCTCGAATCATGTCTAAGTATGTGGGTGTGCGCATCTCAACCCCAAGCAACCAAGCCCTGCGCACGCAGTGGCAACCAAGCCCCGAACGGGACGCAGGTGCTTGGGGTTGAGTGCGCACTCACTTACCTGAGAGATGAAACCGAGAAGACTTCTCCTGTAGACGCATATGGGTGATCGCACACTGGTCTGGCAAGCTCCAGTATTATTCACTAGGAATGAAAAACCAAAATAAAGTTTTCGAATTAAAATCATTCATTTATATGTGTTGAAGAATAAATTTATAAATCAGTTATTAGTGCGAAGGCTTTAAATTTGTGATAGTACCCCCCCCCCCAATCAAGATTTTGGGATGGTCAAAACTCATTTAAGCAACAATTTTGCCATAAAAGAACCAGAAAACAATTTAAAGGATTCAAGGCTGTATTGAAGAGAAGGAAATAATACAGGGGCCACTCTTTTCTAGCTCTTTACCATGTTTTCACTCGGCCGTGCAAAAATAGACTCTATATGCATTTTATGATCAAGTTACTTCTCGGAAATTATGTCTAAGTAAGTGCGTGCGCGCACTCTAACTCTCAAGCCCCCCTTCGGGCGCAGGGGCTTGGTTGTTGGTGAGATGCACACACCCCACATACTTTAGACACAAATCACTCCGAAAGCGACTCTGATGCATGAAAAAGCATGCATACCAGAGTTTATTTATGCGTAAGCCCCAGTATCAAAACTATGTTAAACATCTTTCTTGTAGTGGCCCCTCTTATCCCTTCCCCTCCCAATACAGCCCTTATTCCTTTTAATTCAAAAGGCGCAGTTTAAATTTTCAAATTTTGACTAAAAAACCATGATACCCATATATATTCTTCCACGAGAAAGTTTTATGCTTGATCCTTATGCTCTTTCCAAAGTTTTCTGCTTTATTTAAATAAAATTATCATATTTGTGATCAGATTGGCACAACACTACAAAAACGGAAGGCTACGCGCACATGCAAAAACGCTTATTATTTTCACTTATTTAAAAATAGTGTTTAAACACTCCTAAGTAATATACTATATTTTAAAACGATAAGAAAGTCAACTTCTAACATTTTTCCACACAAAAATAGATTTTAGAGAAAAAAAATTTTTGACTGAAATTCGACTTTTTCTTGTCCCCAAGCCAATCGAACCTGAAAGGGTACCTGCATACCAAAAAAAGATGCATTTGAACATAGTTTTGTTAACTGGGCCTACCGCATAAAGAACTCTGGTATGCATACATTTTTATGCATCCAGAGTCCCTCGAGTGATTGTGTCTAAGGTATGTGGTTGCGCATCTCAACCCAAGCAACCAACCCCCTTCGGGGCGCAGGGCTTGGTTGGTTAGAGATGCGCGCACTCACTTACCTTAGACATAATCCGAGCAAACTCTTGATTAAAAATGCTTAAAGAGACTCTTTTTGCCCAGCTCCAGTGACCCAAAACGGGTAGAATACCTTATAACAAGAAATTTACCTTGTCCCCCAAGGCAAAAGTCCAAAAAATTTTTTTCCAAAAATACCATTTTTGTGTGGAAAAATTTAGAAGGTGACTTTCTTATCGTTTTTAAGCATATAAATATTACTTAGAGTCGTTTAAACACTATTTTAAAATAAGTGAAAACCCGCCCCCCCCCAAACCCAATAAGTTCCACAATTTTATTTATTGTACTAAAAAGAGGTAATGAATGATTTTCAATGAAAAAATGAAAAGTACAAAAAACAGCCATACCATACCACTGACCGGCTAAATGCTTGCATTGTGAGCTGTTTTTGTACTTTTTCTCATTTTTCATTGAAAATTATTATCAC
>SADC01000631.1:0-54084 GCA_004194705.1 Ditylenchus dipsaci | reverse complement strand
TTTTGGTACGAAATATTTTAGTGAGAATTGTTTCGGTAAGAGATTTTTAGTAAGAAATTTTTTTGACAGCACGAAAAACCGGTATTTTGGTAACAGATATTTTAATAAGCGTTATTTCGTTTATTTCGTACCAAACGACCGCTACCAAAACGACACAAGTACCAAATTTGGCGCGTATATTTTCGGTGTACAGCCATAAAAGGCTTCTACAGAAAAAATAAATGTCCTGTCTACTTTTTTTTTGTCATTTTCATAAGAAAGCAATCAATTTTGCGCTGTCATTCTGCGTCCAATGGTATATTGCTTGTATATCAGAGCAAAACATAGACTAACAACATAGAAATAAAAAACACTCACTTTTCAGAAATTCCTGTCGAGGCTGAAAGACAAGGGATGTATTAAAGTTGCAAAGTCACAAAATTAAATTGCTCAGAAATAGTCAAAGAACATGATGACCCGAAATGAAATGGGCTGGAAAATGAGCTAACGAGGTTTTCTTCAATATTACAGAAAACGTCTTTTAAATCATATATTTTCCAATTTTTGACAACCGGGCAATTGTCCATTACTCAGCACTATTTAAAAACAATAAACATTAAATAAAAATTAAATTTTAGTCGCCGCAGGTTTGCAGTACGACAAAAAACTCCTGAGCTAAGTTCAATATCGAGCACCATGGTAACACCCATATCATGCCCAACAATTCTAAAGAACCCTACAAAAGTAGTGGCAACAGTATGAGCCTGCCTAAATCTCGTTTCATACAGCAACCAAAGAATTAGTTCATCAGCCTCAAACACCACAACTATGCTGCCAAAACCAGTTCTCATCAGTCTGCTGGTCAAAGAGCCAAGAATTTGTCTTTCCAGCTGGATGCACCCCGCGATTATCAACCCTCCCACTTAGCATTTGTGCCTGAAGCCTGTCTCAATGGCTCAACCGGTAAAATTAACCTAGTAGGAGAGCAAGCCGTGGAAGTGAATGGCAGCCCAAAGCAGTGCAGCTAGATGCAGTTTGACGGATGAGGAAAGCTGTTTGCTGAGAACCACCGGTGAACCTGCTGGCTGTACACAGTCCCAGTCTCTCCTGTTACTGACTGATGATGATGGCGACAATTATAGCAACACAAGCAGTAACGCAGGGGCACGTAGCCAGTCCTTCATAGCGTTAATAATAATAATAACAATATGGATGAGGAAGAAGAAGAACAGGACTTCAATGGAGATGGCAGTAGTGGAGCTACAGAAAGTACGGCCAAACAACCACTCTTGCTGTCCCCAAGTGGGCACCTACAGGAATGCAAGGTGGAGGCACACAAACAAGTTGAAAGATACTGAAAAGCAGACAATAGAAAAGAAGAATTAAATTTAAATTAACAAAAGGATGACGGGTTGCTGCTAATAACAATCATTTGTGCCAAATATTTCAGAAATAAAAACTTTATCTTTTTGCCTAAAAGTATAAAGGTAAAACAGTAATACAAAACTGTATATTATACTGTATACAGTAATACAGTACGGAGTGATGCAACTTTTCGGCCGGAATCCACTTTACGGCTTTGTTCAACCTTCACTTCCCTTGTAGTTTTGGCTATAATGCAGCTCTGCGAACTCAAAATTGTGAAAAGATTACATTTGGCCAAAAAAGTACAAATCTTTTTAAAAAGTACATATCTATACACAGCAAATTTCAATCCAGTGGGAGTCCAGCTAATTGCCAGTGGCAGTCCACCAAATTACCAGTAGTTTCCCATCGCCTGCGTCTGGCGATTTGGTGGTGTGCCACTGGCAATTTGGTGGCGTACCAGTGGCGATTTGGGTAATTCGTGGATTTCCACTGGCAATTCCCTGGACTTCCAGTGGCAATTCAATGGAATACCACTGGCAATTTTGGTGACTTCCACTGGCAATCAGTGGATTTCCAGTGGAAAAAAATGCGCTAGCTCCCATGGGGGACCGAACCTACGACTCTATGTAATAATGTCTTACCCACTAGACACCATGTCGTTTTTATGTATAGTTGTTAAAGTTGAATTATATATTGGCTTATATTGTATTTTTATATTGTATTTCGTGAAATTGGGCGGACAACCACCTCATCTTTTAATCATCTTACTAGATGCATATTACAGTATCATATTGAAAGCTGTATTGCATGTGTTCATTTCGCACTGAATGCTAGTATATCTATGGATGCGTTCATTGATGTGGATTCACGCAATCTAGTGAAATAACAAATGACGTTGAAGAATAAGTTAGTACAACAGCAGGAGATAAAATACGCGAGGCTTTAACAATTTTATACCTAATGGATGTATGGGTGTATGAATAAGTGAGATAAAGTTGTACTTGTTAAACAACATTTGATTTTTCTGCATATTGTTAGCCTCTTCATGATGGCTCCTTATTATTTTTGGAATGATATTTGAAAAAGATGCAGAAGTATTGCACAGACTGTAGACCATATAATAAATATCATCGTATGAAAAGAAAAGATGTCCATACACAAACATTTTCATGGGTGATGCGTCAGCTGCTACAACAAAAATATTTTTATTTCTGCATCCTTCATCTGATGATAAAATATCGCCAAAGACCTCCAAAGACTTTGTCATGAAAATTTCTTGCAAGTTTATTGCTTAGAAACAAAAAAATCTCGCACAGCTTTGCTAGGAACTGTAGCGAAGACTTGACGCTCAGCACCCATGTTGTCAGTTGGTGTTGCATTTCTCGATATTTCGTGAAAGAGACTTTTGTTGACAACAAATCTACATAACGTTTTTCTTGCATTATTACTCAAAATTAACCTGGTTATCATTGCTTCCAAAAATCCTCGAGTAATTTGTTTATTTAAATTTAGCTCAAGACAGGGGTTTGCATTTTCAAAGACTGACGACGAATTTTGGAAAATTGATCCAAGCGTATCCAGTAAGTCCGGAACATGAGTCAAATAAATCTAATCATTCACTTATGGTTTTTCTGTGTTCAAAGTACTAAAGTTACGTGAGCTTTTAGAGTCCAAGATGAATCACCTCGAAGTTTTCCCCATATATTGCTCAGAAGTCTTGCAAGATCATGTATATCAAGAATTGTTTCAGTTGTCATTTTTCTCAGTGTGATCAGTCGATAGGACTTCAGTGGCAATTTTAAAATTTCGAAATTGCCACGAAAATTTTTTCAAGAAAACGTTTTTGTACTACTGTATATTTTTGATTGATTAGCCTGCCTCGAATAATCGCTCCCCTTTTTAATGAACAGCCCTTTTTGAGAACTTATAGGCTCAAATAGAAATGTACCACCAAATGTGAGAATTTGGCCGCCTTTTTTATTTTTTTGGCCGCCTTTTTTGAATTTCAAATTAAAAAATAGAATTGGCCGCCTTTTCTTGAAAATTGGCCGCCTTTTTTTCTTGTCAATTCCTGTTTTTTCAAATTTTAGCTTCAATTTGATGGTAATTTTGCTCTTTATGATAGCAAAAATGAAAGCGCAGAATCTGGGCTACGTACTGGTATAAAAAAAGGGTGAACTTATAGGAAAAAGTTAGAAAAATATAATCAAAAACACCTAGAGGGCTATTTCGGCCTCTATCTCTAAATGGTTTTTGTGTAATTTGAACGTTTTTTGAATTACAGCTTTTACAAGTTGGTACTATCTCTTTCTATAATAGCAAATACGAAAGCTCAGAACTTTGGCTACTCACTAATTTGAAAAAAGTGTCAACTTGTAAGGTAAAATTCAAAAAATTACACAAAAACCATTTAGGAGATAGAGGCCGAAATAGCCCTCTAGGTGTTTTTGATTATATTTTCTAACTTTTTCCTATAAGTTCACCCTTTTTTATACCAGTACGTAGCCCAGATTCTGCGCTTTTCATTTTTGCTATCATAAAGAGCAAAATTACCATCAAATTGAAGCTAAAATTTGAAAAACAGGAATTGACAAGAAAAAAGGCGGCCAATTTTTAAAAAAGGCGGCCAATTTCTATTTTCTAATTTGAAATTCAAAAAAGGCGGCCAAAAAAATAAAAAAGGCGGCCAATTTCTATTTTCTAATTTGAAATTCAAAAAGGCGGCCAAAAAATAAAAAAGGCGGCCAAATTCTCACTTTTGGTGGTACATTTCTCATACAGCCGAACTTATATCATACCCGAAATGAGTATTTCTTAAATCTGTCTTCTGCGTTTTTTAACAGTCATCAATTTTTTTTTATCAGATTTTGGTTGATCATTCAAAAACTTTGAGAGAAAACTCAAATTTTTGAATTCTTGAGAGGTTAAGAAATATTGATCCTACCGGAGTATACCCCCCCCCCAAATGAATTTTTTTTAAAGTGTTTCCAAACACCCTATATCGACCTAAAATTGCCTCAGGAGTTCAAAAAAGACATTATTTTTGAGTTTTGGTATATAAAAAATCGAGTTTTGGACATTTTTTAAATTCCGACCATTCGCCTGTTTTGGCATGTTTTGGTCACTAGAGCAGGGCAAAAAGAGCCTCTAAATGCATTTTTGTTCAAGAGTCTTGCTCGCAATTATGTCTAAGGTCAGTGAAAGAGTCTTTCTAATCAACCAACCCCCCTGCGCCCCTTCGGGGCGCAGGGGGCTTGGTTGCTTGGGGTTGAGATGCGCACACCCACATACCTTAGACACAAATCACTCGAAAGTGACTCTGGATGCATGAAAAAAACATGCATACCAGAGTTTCTTTATGCAGTAGGCCCCAGTTAACAAAACCATGTTCAAATCCCATCTTTTTCAGGACTTAGGTACCATTTTCAGGCGTTTACCTTAGTCCTTCAAGGCAAAAAGTCGATTTTGGTCAAAAAAAAAATTCAAAAAACGACTTTTTATATGAAAAAGTGTCGGAAAACAGCTTTGTTATCGTTTTTAGCGTATAAAAAATACTTAGGAGTCATTTTAACTTGATTTACGAAAAATTAAAAAATGCGCCTCCCCCCCCCCCTCCGCCCTCAAAACTAAATAAGTGCCCTGAAAGCTATCTTACGCGTCATCCCGCCTATAATTAGTTTTCAATGATCCCACTCAGACGACACTCAAAAATAGTTACAATTCTATGTTTCATACTGAATGATAATCTCTTAGCTTTCAAATAAATATTTGCAGTAACATGTTTTTATGTTATTTGTTTTAAAATTTCAAATAAATTAATCATTGAAATTTGTTGAAAGTAACTAATGTTTATAAGTCACCTATAACCAAGAAAATAAATTTATTCGAAGTCTGTCGGATGGTCCAGTGGTAAGCCACAAAGCGCCGGTGGAAAACCACTAAGTGCCAGTAGAAAACACTGCGTGCCACTAAATACTACTTAGTTATTCGATCCAGTGGTAACCCAGTGGATCACCACTGGACTCTATCTGAATCCAGTGGAATACCACTGGATTGAACGACTTTCTGGCATTCCAGTGGTAATTTGGTGGCATTCTACTGGCACTTTGTAGTGTACCACTGGATTAAAATTTGCTGTGTTTTTTTTACGTACACGGACGATTGATCCCATTGGCCGATTGATCCATGAGACGATTGATCCCATCCCGTCAAAAAGGGATGATTGATCCCATCCCGTTAGAAGGGTCGATTGATCCCATCCCGTTAAAGGGCCATTGCCGTCTCCGACAACAGTTGTCACCCGAATTCGATTTTTTTTTAATTTTTTTCTTTACTTGGATTTACGTACGAATTTTCAACTTGGTTCTAACAAAACTATACCTAAATAAAAATTCTAGGCCTTGTTTTGTTAGAAACCAAGTTGAAAAGTCCGTACAGAAGTTGAATGACTGGGCAAAAAAATTTGAATTGGCGGGGGACGACTCAAAACAGGAAGCAATGGCCCTTCAAAAAAGGGACGATGATCCCATACTATTAAAAGGGACGATTGATCCGACCCGGGTCCCCAACATTTGACCTTGGACGCTTAAACCCCGGGCTTTTTTGACTATGTTTATTTTTTGAAATGTTAAAGTTCGATTTTGGGTTACAGTCAAACTCTGATATAGCTACTACCCTACACTTTATCGCGGTTTGACTGTAATTTAATTTATTTTTCTTCCGACTTCTGAGTAAAAGGATTTATTGTTATGCCAACGGTCCTTATTGACCTCCAGTGGCACAAATTCACCTTAGTGGCTTAGACATACAGGGTGGCGCAACATAAACGCATGAATGAATTTTCGCCATAACTTTTTAAATTTGCGGTACTTTGACGAGTTTTTTTTTATTCGAAAGCTGAATGAATGAGAAATCGAATGACACCAAACATGCAAAGAATTCTTTATTTGAACACACCCAATTTTAACGGAAAAAAATAACAATGATTTTCACTCATATTCCTGTTCTGTACTTTCCCATTCACTTCTAGGCAGTATTCGAGGCGAGTTGCGTAGGCTCCGATTGCTCTGTTGACCATCTCCTGCGGCAGACTCATGAAAGCGCGCTCAATCCGTTCTTGAAGCTCATTCATACTGGCGTTTGGTGTTGTTGTTGTCGGTGTTTGGTTGATGTTTGGCCTCTTCTTCCTTTCGACGCTTCTTGCCCCTTGAATTTGTTGTACCAGTCAAGAATCCTATTGTGGTCCGGCACTTTAGCATGAATCCCGAGCTCCCTCCGATATCGAACGCCAAAATTGGCCACGCTTTTGCCTTTCTCAATGAACATTTCGACGCACTTTGCCTTCTCTGAGCACTGTAGACCATGGCTAAAAGAAGAAAAATAAATTTCAATCAAACATGTTTTAACAGTGATAAAACACGAAAATCAAAAAGTTGGTGTCATTCGATTTCTCATTCATTCAGCTTTCGAATAAAAAAAGGATCTCGTCAAAGTACCTCAAATTTAAAAAGTTATGGAGAAAATTCATTCATGCGTTTATGTTGCGCCACCCTGTACTTTCAGTTGTCCTGACTCTCTCTCTCTCAATGGTTTAGGTTACCCTGAAACATCCAGATGCCAAGTAGTCGTCCATTTGGTGTGATTTATTGTATCTATTCGTCTTTAGATATCTCTTTTCACCTAAGCTATCTGAGATCAGATACCTGGGGTACTACTGCCCAGGCACACATACCTAAGTACCGATACCTAGGTACAACAAGCTGAGCTCGACCTGGATACCCTATTTTTAACGTTTTTGGGTCCAAAACTTGTTTTCTGCACTAATTTGAGCATGCTAAAGACGGTTTGACAGTAGTAAAATTACTTTTAATGGTATGTTTACAGTTTTCGTAAATCTTGCAAAGCGTAATTTTAGTACTGTTAAACCATCTTTAGAATGCTTTAATCAGTACAGAAAATAGGTTTTGGAACTTAAAACATAAAAAATCGATCGAAGTGGACGACCACTTGGTTTTGTTGATACATGGGACATCTAGATGGATCAATCGTCCTTTTTCAGCGGTATGGGATCAATCGTCCCTTTTAGCGGCATGGGATCAATCGTCCCTTTTACACGGGATGGGATCAATCGGCCGATGGGATCAATCGTCACGTACCGATTTTTTTAATATACTCTTATTACCCCTGCACAATGGTG
This sequence comes from Ditylenchus dipsaci, assembly GCA_004194705.1. Lineage (NCBI taxonomy): Eukaryota > Metazoa > Nematoda > Chromadorea > Rhabditida > Anguinidae > Ditylenchus > Ditylenchus dipsaci. The sequence continues at coordinate 46,541 of SADC01000631.1, read as the reverse complement.
TAATTTGCACTTGTTTTCAATAAAAATTGTTTATTGCAACTCTACCAATGTAAGGGAATAGACACAGTAAAATTGAATTTAAATTATTATCCTCAGTTAATTTATTGAAAGAATGTTTAGTCAATATTTCTCACACAAAAATTTATCCAAATTTAAGGTATTGCATTTGCAAATTTGCTTGCTAGATTACAGGATTAAACAAAAAAAGACGAACATTTTTGAATAAATTCGAGTAGATAGCTCGATTTATACACGAAAATCGATGACAGTAGTTAAGCTAGCTGAGAGATTTTTGATTGTAAACAAAAAAACTGGATTGTAAAGACAACCACTTTTAATTAAAATAACAACGAAAACAAAATGCGATTTTTTTAAATATTCGTTTTTATTAGCCCTGTACAATAAATCAGCAATATTATCACCATATCCTACATATTACAGAGACTTAATTAAGAAATGGCTGTATGAGAAATGTACCAAAAGTGAGAATTTGGCCGCCTTTTTTATTTTTTTGGCCGCCTTTTTTGAATTTCAAATTAAAAAATAGAAATTGGCCGCCTTTTTTAAAAATTGGCCGCCTTTTTTTCTTGTCAATTCCTGTTTTTCAAATTTTAGCTTCAATTTGATGGTAATTTTGCTCTTTATGATAGCAAAATGAAAGCGCAGAATCTGGGCTACGTACTGTATAAAAAAGGGTGAACTTATAGGAAAAAGTTAGAAATATAATCAAAAACACCTAGAGGGCTATTCGGCCTCTATCTCCTAAATGTTTTTGTGTAATTTTTTGAATTTTCCTTACAAGTTGACACTTTTTCAAATTAGTGAGTAGCCAAAGTTCTGAGCTTTCGTATTTGCTATTATAGAAAGAGATAGTACCAACTTGTAAAAGCTGTAATTCAAAAAACGTTCAAATTACACAAAACCATTTAGGAGATAGAGCGAAATAGCCCTCTAGGTTTTTGATTATATTTTCTAACTTTTTCCTATAAGTTCACCCTTTTTTTATACCAGTACGTAGCCCAGATTCTGCGCTTTCATTTTTGCTATCATAAAGAGCAAAATTACCATCAAATTGAAGCTAAAATTTGAAAAAAGAATTGACAAGAAAAAAAGGCGGCCAATTTTCAAGAAAGCGGCCAATTTCTATTTTTTAATTTGAAATTCAAAAAAGGCGGCCAAAAAAATAAAAAAGGCGCCAAATTCTCACATTGGTGGTACATTTCTATTTGAGCCATTAAGAAATTAAATAATTGTTGGCTATCTATTTGCCACAGCTAGCTCAGTTCTGTTCTCAGCCTTTACTGTAACAGTTTCCTGGCACTCTTGCTGCCCCTGTTTTCAGCTCTCTCTTCTTGCTCTCTTTTCTCAATTGATGACTTAAGCAAAAGAATCTCCTCGGCTGCAGATGATTTCACCAGTGGACTACCATTTGTCTCCCTCTCTCCATTGTGCAGCTCAGCTTCTTCCATCTCCTCCTCCTCCAACTCTTCTTCACCGTGACTGCCTGGAGTGGCTATTCCAGCAGCTGCTGCGGCTGAAGCCAACCCGTCCACATAACTTTGCAAGACATTCAACTCATCCCCAACTGCCTTACATCCGTATTTTTCCAATGTGTTCTAAGACCGCTTGGACTGTGTAGTTTCGTCCACACTGCATGCAGGTAAATGGACGCTCATTGCTGTGGATCCGGGCATGCAGCTTCAAGTGTACGAATTGGGTGAATGACAATGACATCTGTCACAACTGTAGGGCCGTTGGCCATTGTGCAAACGAAGATGAGTCTTGAGATTACTGGTCGAGCTGAACCGCTTCTCACAGACATCACAACGATGGGGTTTTTCGCCTGCAAAATAATAAAATTTTATACAGTAAAAAATTCTAGTCTTTTTAAATTTGGAATTTATATAAATCATAAAATTTTCGAATTTATATAAATCAAGAGCGGCTCTAATCTACTATCAGTACCAAAAAATTGCCTTGCACGCCTTGTTTTTTAAGGTGATTATATTGATTATTTTTACTATAATGACCTGGATCACCATAATCAATTTGAAAGTAACATTTTGAAAACACGATTAGAAAAACATCAGGGGGACCAAGGCAAAGGCTGTAAAAAAACAATAGGGACCAAGGCAATTTTTCGGTACAATTTTAGACCAGAGCTATAGCAATGGTTAAATTTTCACTGCGGCAAAAAAAAGAAGGCGATATTCGTATCTTGGTTTTTTATGAGATTAGACTCTACCCAAAAAAATAGTTTGTGTTTTTAATAATTAGCCAACAAAGTATGTGACGATTACCTATGAGTTTCAGGGCTGACATCGGACTGAGACTTTCAAAATTCATTTTGTTGACAACTCGGCAAAATCGAAATTTCGGTCAACAGATCGGTTTCAATTTCAGGCTGGCAAAAATGTAGTCTATTTTAGATAACTTTTAATTTTAGCCCATTCGGGTGAAACTGTCATTTGGTGACATAAAGTTGGCGAATTAACCATTTGGCGGCGGACAGCCCCACCAGAATGAATGAATCCTGGTTAGAATGAGCTAACAAAAATTTGAATGATGATTCGAATGAATCGTCTTAAGACGAATTTTGGAAGTTCGAATTTAGAAAAGCCGAATTGTCAAAAAAGTCTGAGTTGTCAAAAGTCTGAGTTGTCAACAAAATGAATTTTGAAAGTCACAGTCCGATCATCGGACTCCGATGTCAGCCGAGTTTCAGGATAAAAAATATATGAAGGACTTTGTCACAAATGCCAAAATTGCATTTACAAAAGCATAAAAGGCAATTGCTACTACAGCCGATCTCATTCTTCTTTAATCTTGTGTCGGGTTTCTATTGCTCTGCTCTAATTTGTCTCTTCCTGTCTAAAAATTCAGCAACAATGGTAAAAATTTGTGTTTTTGACTGAAAGCTTACTCGTTTTTTTAAGCGAAACTATTTGTACACACAACAGGAAGAAGCTGAGATGGAGAAATTCGCAAAGTAAGGCTGTGTGAAATATTCTTGAAATCTAATGTTATTTACAGAGAGTGGATAGAGAGTATCGTAACGTCAATGGACCGTCTGCCTGGCGCAAATTCAAATCTCTACATCCTTGGGCTTCGAAAATCACAGCAGAGGCTCTTCGTCAGAAGTAATCTCGATTGTCTGTTACTATCTAAGTGTCGCATGGAACTTACTTCAGATATTCACGTATCAAACGGGACAACCAATGGAATCCGAACGAAGCATCCCACTCGCAGTGTCCTCCTGATCATGCATATTGTCTTCTCAGCCTGCCGAAACCTGGAGCTGCTACGACTCCTGAAATGAAGGCTGAAGAGCACAATTCTCCGCATGTTGATCCAGAGGAAAAGAAGGTAGGCCTAATTATTGTCTGCTCGAGCGTCGATTCTTCACCACATAAAATTACTTAGAAATCGGACGAGGAACTTCTCTTCAATCAAATTTTGCTGGCTGCGAAGGGATTGCTGACGCCTGCACTGGTATCTGGACATGTCATCTTGATACCTAGCGACAATAAAGCAAGTGATGATGACCCTCTGTATACGACTCCACTGAAAACTGTGTTACGTGGGTTACGCAACATGCTGACTGATTTTCTAGGCGAAAAATTTCTGAGCTTCGAGGAATACTTTAAGCAGGTATATTTTTCTAATGTAAAAATTTCGAACGATGCTTGCTTTTTAGAAGAACCCTGATCACCAAGGATCTGTGCGAAATCTTTTGGAGCAGCTAAAAACTTTTCTCGAGGAAGAACTCAGAACGCTTGCCCAGATTTCAGCCATTGCAGTTGCCGGAATGTCAAATAGTAAATAGTAATTGAAATCATTCTCTCTAACTGACCTATTCATTGTGTTATATATTGAATAAAGCGAAGGGGACAGAAATTGTGAGTTATGGTATCATCCACACCATTTAGAAAGGTCATTTTGATTTCGCCCCTTGTTAAAAGACTATGGCCAAAATTTGAATTGACGGTTTATAGCTTTTTTTCGTCTCTCACTACATTCGCCGCTCAGTGCAATATACGGCCTCGAGACCGAGCTAAGCCGTATATTGTGTTGAGCTTATGTCATATGCAGTGTCCATTGTATACTCTTTGGAGTTATTCAGACGACTCCAAATAATACATTTCACAGACCATGGTCCTTCAAGGAGAAATGATTGAAAGAGCTTCTAGAACCTTTGAGAAAGGAAGCTAAATGACTTTTTTCAATGGATATTCCGAAAAGTTATGAACCGCCTTAATTTTTTTCTCTCTTAATTTTTTCTCTTCTTCTCTTCCTTAAAAATTATATCTCCTTGAAGTTTGAAAGATGGGGATTGAAAAATTAGAGCATCACTTTTAAAATAGATGCATTCAAACCTTTTTGAAGTAACCCCCTTACTCGAATTCGACCTTCCGCTTGCTATAGAGATTTAAAACTTTTGTTTTTCAAATGTCACTGTCCCTTGTCAGTTTTTAGTTTAGCCCTTTGTCAGTTGTGTTTTGGCAGTCTGATCTCAAAACTTTTGCTGATGGTTTTTTTACATGTCTAATCTCAAAATTTTGGTGATTTTCGGCAAAAAAAGTTCGTAAAATATTTGAAAAACCGGGTTGAAGTGTCAACTAGTGGGCTGAAAAATAGTAAAGGTTTGAGTTTACTCTATAAATTGTTAAAAATTTACCAGTATGGACCAAGTCGTGCTTTTCTAAATACATTTTATAAATTTTTAAATCCAATAATTAAGCTTTAAAGGACCATTGCCGTCTACGGCCACGGAAATTTGGACTTTTTAAATTGGCGGGGGACAGCTAAATTACTGCGAAAATATTTTTTGAATTATTATTATTTTATTTTTATTTTTAAGTTATAATTTATGGACGGCTATCGATTACCGACGGTCAATGAATTTTTTTTTCAAAATTTTTGATCAAAATCGTCAATTTTCAAGACAAAAGTTTCTGGAAAGTCGACCCTAATACCAAAATCTCATCCTGAATCCGAATCCGTTGAGATCAGATCGAAATATTTTTTATAGACTGAGATATCTACTAAAATAGTTAAATGGTGCTAAATTCCTGGTTTATCTGCTCAAAATAGCTATATATTAGCCATAAAAATTATTTTGATCTGATCTCAACGGATTCGGATTCAAGATGAGATTTTGGTATTAGGGTCGACTTTCCAGAAACTTTTGTCCTGAAAATTGACGATTTTGATCAAAAATTTCAAAAAAAAAATTCATTGACCGTCGGTAATCGATATTTTACCATAATTTATGTGTATTGGTCGAAGCGAGTCTTCCAGAACTATAAGTAAGTTGTAGTGCAGTGGCTATGTTAGATTTTGTCCGATCTCGCAATGTCAAGCAACGTTGGGTTCGACTAGTAGATTGTTCACAATTTTTGAAAATTTTAATTTGCAAACAAAAAATCAAAAAATATTTTCGCAGTAATTTAGCTGTCCCCCGCCAATTTAAAAAGTCCGAATTTCCGCGGCCGTAGACGGCAATGGTCTTTTAAGGACCATGTTCACGGTGGTCTGGTGGTCGCCCACCAATTCAAATAATTTTCCTAATAATCGGTTTTTTGTTCGGATTTTTAACTTTGTTTCTAACAAAACTACACCTAAAATAAAATTTTAGGCCTTGTTCTGTTCGTTATCAAGTTAAAAAACCCGCACAGAAATCCAAAGATTAGGAAAAAATTTTGAATTGGCGGGGACCACCAGACCAACGCGAGCATGGTCTTTTAAGGTAGACTCACGTAAATGTGCTAATTGAGTGAATCCTTTGCTGCACTTCTTGCATTTGTATGGCCTAAAATATTATTATCTAAAGTCTCAAGTCGACCTTTTTTTATAACTCACCTTTCGCCTGTATGTGTTCTTAGATGAACCTTCAGGTTCGAAAGCTGTCCAAATGGTTTCTGACACTCCTTGCACTCGTACCTTGTTCTTCCATTCACCTGCGACTGCCAAAACTAAAAAAGTTACTTAATACTTGTATATTCAAATCTATCGATCTATAGCCCACTTTTGGAGCCATTCCAGCTGCTTCAGCAGTGGCCCTTCCTGCACAGGGGTCATTTTCTTCTGCAATTCTTCCATAGGGCAACTTAAAGCCTGTTCTAAAGTCCATAATGGATGCAGAAGACTGCCTAAATTGTGCAGCTAATTGATGTTCCCTCCTCCAAGCACGGCGGCCAGGGAAGACAATGGTAAGTTAGGTGCAAACGACCCATTTGGGTGTTGCTGTTCGCAGTAGTAGCAGTAGATGGAGCAGTTGCTCCAAACTCTGGTCTCATGCTCATGTCTTCAGCTGCTCTGCCACCTGCTGGAACGGCAGAAGGAGCCTGGGGAACCGTGCCTAGTTGAGGGATTCCCGATGGCTGGCTAGGTGGGGAAAGCCAGGGAGGTTGGAGATTGACCGTATGCTCTGGATTAACTGTAGGAATGGCTAGTCTGCGCCAATAGTCTTGCAACAAGCTGTTCAGGTGGCTGAACTGATGGTGTTGGTTAGCCGCATTGGCTATTTGTTGGTGGTGCATAAATTCTGGAATTACAGGATGGGCAGTGGAGAAGGCCGGAGGAGTGCTTGATAGACTCGGATTGAGTGGAACTGGCCGATGCACCGGTTTTGAATTACATTTGGACGGTTTTGCAATTGTGGTTGCTGTCGTTGATGACTGTACACATGGGGTGGTGGGTATGGGCAGTTGTGGAGCTCGGTGAGTATTCATTTACACCACCACCTCGAGACACCGGTGGGCTGGTGGGAGACGAGCTATAACTTTTTTGTTGGTAAAAATCGAGTAGTAAAAAATACTTTTAATAAAAACCATTTACCTTGTGGAGTTAGAGTTGATGGATGATGCACAGTCATCACTCAAGAAAGGCGTCAGATCAGAGCCAGAAGAAGAGGTGCCCAAAGGTGAATGATGTCTGTGATTGTGGCGCCCGTGGTTGAAATTACCACTACAGCCAGCTTTTTTGTTAGAAGGAAAGGAGGAGGTCTGCTGATCCACCGACTGACTGCAGGCTGGCTTTTTGTGGACACTAAAATCAAGGGCTTCTTCTTCAACCCCTGGAATGGCTGCAACTACGGAGGGAGTAGATTGCTGTTGCTGACTGCTTGAGGAACCAGCAATGTTGATTTGAGTGCTTGAATTAGGCATAGAGGGCTCCAGTAACGACAAGCAGGACGATGATAAAGCGGCTGAAAAGACAGAATTAAGAAGAAATTATTATTGAAGTAGTTTTAGGGATGAGACGGAATTCCGTCTACCGATTTCTGGAACTTTTTCTTCCGATTTTTAAATTCCGATTGCCGAAAAAATGGGGAAATTTCGGAAGAGTATTAGTTGAATTGCAAAAGTTGAAATTTTGAATTTTTTTTTAATTTCTTCCGATTTCAGGCATTTTTTTCTTCCGACTTCTGATTTTGAACTATATTTGTTCGGGCTCCAGTTTATGTTCCGGCTCTTTTAGTCTTCCGTCCCATCACTGATTAGTTTCTATTTTTATGTGGTGAGTAAATCGAAGAACGGGAAGGAGAACATCGGGCCATTTCAGTTTGTGTTCTTCTGATAAACCAATTTTACGAACAAAAAGAACACAAACCGAAGGGTCACCAAACTGCAATGGCACGATTTATCCTCAATTGCCTGTCCGGACCAGTTTTTCATGCTGATTCCGAATCTAGCGTTAGAATTTTTAAAAACGTGGTTTGAAGGGGGAAAAGGGTGTTTGTAGAGGGCTGCCCACAAGTTCGGGTGTTCTTTGAGAATGATACGTAAGCCCTCGTATCCAAATAATTTTTTTAGAAGTCTATACATCGCTGAATAACGGAAAAATCAGGGTTTTTTTAGCTATTAAGCGACTTGAACTGACAACACAATTTGTGTATCCAAGCCCTAATGTCATCTTGAAAATTTAATTTAATTTAATACCGTATTATCTTTAATTAGCGCCCCCTCTCTTATAAGCGTCCCCTTCCCTTTTTTTGAGGGTCTGTATCTTAGGATAGAGTAAATATTTTCAGAGCTGTTTTTTGCATTTTCTTAACTCACACGAGCTCTGCTTATTCCGCTTTTTGGATTTCTGTTTAGCACCCGAAAATTTCAAGATCGACCCAAATTTTTTCCGATTTACCATTTCTCCACCATAGCTCGCAGTTGCTAGGCATCTGTATCCTCTGAGCATATTCTTTACTGAACCAAAACAACAATTCACTATTTGGCTTGATTGACTTTATAGAGTAGAAAAAAATATCATTGTCCATCTAAATCACAACAAATAATTAAACAAAAAGTAATTATTCACGAAATAAATTTCATTTAGAAATTGTATCGAAAGGGGCGTTACCTGGCAAGCCACTAGATTCTGTTTCTCTCGGCTAGTCGCCATTTTCACATTCTTCATCCAATTGGCCTTCTTGGAGTTGGTGGCAATCATACGAAGGACTCTGCCTCCGCTAGCAGAGAACACTTTCCAGACTTTGCTGCTGCTGGCTCCCGCCCTCTGGCTTGGGGCAGTCAGCTGCTGTTGGGCTGGTGGGAAGCGGACGAAGTATGTCTATTGGCTGCTGCTGTTTTGTTGGGTGCGGGCACTTGCGTTAGAAGCTTCTGCTGGCATTACTGTAGTCTCATCTGGCATCGAAGGGATTCTTGAATCCCCACACAATGGACCAAACCGGGCATATCGGGGTATATAGTCAATGGAAAAAATTCCAATTTCCTAAAAAAGAAGAGTTTTACACACGACTTTTGGTCTTACTAGCTATGACTAACTAACATTTTCCACAGCTTCTGAACTCCTAATAGTGAGGTTGAGTGGAAGAGAGGTGAGATCACGGTTGTTGGGATCCTGCACAAACTCAATTACAACCGATAATAAAATTATTGACAACCTGTCGATTCAAAGGCTTGTCCGGCACGTGGAACATACACAAATTGGCAAAATCGGAGTCAGGTTTTTCCGTCCAGTCCCAGTCATTATTGATGATGTTCATCGCCCCACTTTTGTTGGTTGTAGTAGTGGTGCTAGTTGTTGTGGAAGAGGTTCTTGGAAGCGAAGATCAGCTACACTTTGGCTTACACACGCTCTGGACACCGAATATGAGGAGGATGGATCAGGCATGAGGAATGCTGAAGCTGTCGGCATCAAACGCTCTTAAAAATATATATTTTTAATGAAAATTATTTAAAAAAAAGTTTTTTATAATCGTGAATTTTTTGATAGCAACCTTTTTGCACCAGGCGACGGTAAATTCGCCGACAACTCGTAAATGTTTTACTTTTTTGCTAAAATTTGTACGAAGAAGCGTCTATAATTTCCCCGCGATTAAATTCCCTTCCAAAATTTTGAGATACCCGTTGGAATCCTGATGGTAGCAGACATTAATTTTTCTTGAATAACATGAAAAACTAGTTTTTTACAGCCTTTTATAAGCCAATTTTTAGTCTAATTTTTACACCTATCTTTATTTATATTTTTCGATGAAAAATTACGGCTGCTGTTACCGCTCATTTGGTAAAATTAGGTCCGGCAAACTCTGAGTATGATCCACCCGCGTTGCAACAGCTGAAGAGGGTAGGACAATACTGGGAACTTTCTTTGAATCAGAATGCTAGCTTGAATTTGGGTAAAATTTTCTTGTTTTCCTACTTTTGGTGCTACGGAATGGATTCTGTCGAAAATCTTCAGAAAGAGTTTCGACGAGCTGATGGATCCATGTGACGCTTCAATTGAATGAAAGTTCTTTTTGTGTGAAATTCCCATCAAATTGGCGGTCCGAGGACAATAGTAAAAGTGGATGAGACTTTTGTCTCACATTCCAAGTACAATAGAGGGAGGGACCCAGGTATGTCACAAGCATTTAAATGCTACAATACATATTTTAAATTCGACTTTAGGTGCGAAGAATCCGACAACTAAAATCTTTGGTGAAGTGGATCTTGGGACAAGGAAATGTTTTATGGTTGATACTCCTGACACTAGGAAAGAAACGCTTTGGCCTCACATCCGTAAGTACATCCTTCCCGGTACTACAATAAAGATAAAAAAAATTAAAAAATTGGCCTAAAAATGGGTGCCCCGTAACCTAAAAGGGTCCTAATTATTTTTTCTCGAATAATAATCACAAACTAGTTTTTATAGGACCAGTAAGCCTCAGCGTGAGTAGGCCACCTGGTGACTATCTAGATTCGCAAGATTCAAGGTAGGCTTGGGTCGACAAATCGATGCTTTGGTGCTCGAAATATTTTTTTGGAACACTATTCTGGGTAGAATAGTATGATTATAATTTATAAACGAAAAAATTGAAAAATTTACGAGTTTTCGGCAAACTTGCCTATCGGCGAATTAACCAGCAATTTTTTTGAACCGTTTCTGTTTTCACTTGTTTTATGTTAAATCTGAATTTAAAAAGTAGCAGAAAACTTTTGTCGGATCAGGTAGAACGGTTACGAAAGAATTTTGAGATGAGAAGAAATGTTTTTATAAAAATAAAAAAGAAGAGAAGAATATGGATATTTTGTGGTGCAAATTTACTTTTTTGTAGCTAATTTCGGTTTTGCATTTTCTATTTAATTTTTCAACTTTTTGGGTAGTCCCGGCATTTTAGTTTCTAGCGAGATATCATTTATTGCAAGGTCGCTTTTTATAGTATTGCGAAAAGATAAAAGATCAACCAACTCATTTTTTCCTGACTTGCTTTTGACTTCTACCTTTTCGTGCTACATTTTACGAAGATGTTGCAGTAAATATATCTCGTTAGAAATTAGAATCGCAGGGCTACTTGGTGGTGTTATCACTTTTGAAAAAAGACTGAAAATTTTAATAGAAAAATGCAAAACCAGAATTTGCGCCAAAAGAAAAGTAAATTTGCAGCAAAAAAAGATCCTTTTTACACCAAAAAATCCATATCCGAGAGAAAGGGACCTATCCCGCATATTTTTCACTGTAACACACTGGTATGCCCCTTTAAATCGTATTCTGATTGCTCAGGTGGTTTTCTGATTTTGTTGCGATTTTTTTACATTCGACGACTTAGAAAAAACTTTTAGTAAATCGATACTTCCTTTTTTTATGAAGTTTCTGGCTTTTTAAAATTTGGAATTATTTTTGTCACCCTTCTATACCAAAATTGGTAGAGAATGGCACGAATGAAGTTGAAACTTGGCAAGGCTAGCAAGCCCGGACGTCGGTAAATGTAAAGGTTCAATTTAATTGTACAGAATTTTTAATTAAACTTAAGAATTATGCGCATATCGGATGGGAGGGGACGACTCGTATTCGGCTTTTTTCGTATTCGGCCAGATTCGTATTCGGGTTACCGATAATAGCTTATAACTGAAAATAGCGGATAATAACCTACTTTAGTTAGAATAACTTGTATTCTAACTCAATTAGGTTATTATCCGTCATTATCGGTTATAAGCTATTATCGGTAACCCGAATACGAATCTGGCCGAATACGAAAAAAGCCGAATACGAAAAAAGCCGAATACGAAAAAAGCCGAATACGAAAAAAGCCGAATACGAATCGTCCCCTCCCTACCGGATGATTAACTTGCAAGAGAGTCACTTTGATTAAAAAATGAATTCGTACTTGGGAATAGCTTCATATTCTTACTTCAAATTAGTTTTTACTTTCAATTAAGTAATATTTTTTGAACACCAAAATGTAGTCTTTAGTGTTATTTGTATGAGTCAATTACAAGAAACATATTGAGAAAAGAGAAAATGCCAGCAGCCCCTGCTTTCCACTTTTGATTAGCGAAAAGAGAGCCCATTGCTCCAAATATGCTTATTAGTCAGTTGAACTTATAGAAAAGGAAAATAATGTCCTGCTCAATTCCATGGTCTTTGTAAAATTTTCTGCTAAAGTTGGACAATCTAGCAGGGACAATTATTTTTATTTTTAAATAAATTTTGATTTTTCACCAAAATTATAAAAATATCGTTTTTGTAAAAATATTAATATATTGTACGAATATTGATTTTTTTCATAAAAGCAAGATGTGTAAAATTGATATATAATTATACTATATATATATATATTGATATATATATATATATATATATATAATTATATAATTATACACCTAATTATAAGCAAGATATGAATACGAGATTTATATGTATTTTTTATGCACTGATTACTGTATGGGTGCCGAAATTTAAAAAGAGTTTAAGATTGAAAAAAAACTAAATTGAAGAAAAGTTCAAGAGAGATGAGCACCCAACTAACCCCCTTCTAAAATTTTAAGATTCTAGATACTTTTTAGAAAAGAGGAATTCAAAACAGAAATCAGAAATAGCTTTGGCCAAAAAGGGACGATTTGGTGATTAGCAATCCTATAGAAAAAAGGTTTCTTCTTTTAGTTTCAAAATTGTAGTATTTAAGAAATCTTTTAAAAAAGATCATTAGAAAAGCGGCCGCGGATAATTTTTTTGCACAAATTTTCTTACCTGAGAGTGTAGGACCAGTAAAAGCAGAGGGAATGTCTTCGTTGGAAGAAGACCAGCCAGCGCCAATATTGCCCCCTGGAATGCCTGATAGACTGGCTTGTCGGTAGTGTTGACCATGGCTGAAGTAATGGGCAGCACACCCCAGTTTCTCTTCTTCTGTGGTCGCCCATAGGCAATGTGGGAGGTCTACTCATAAGTAGTCCCACAGCTTGAGCACTGCTACTGGCTCCTGAACTAGACAATGTTTCGCTGCCAACAAACAGGTCAGACTTACCTGTGATTGCCATCCAGGGGTGAACTGTCAGCACCCATTGTTATTGTTCACCAGCAGTACAACTAGCAGCAGCCACCCAAAACACAAGCAGACACTACTCACAAATACAACAACACCAAACCAATCTAAAAATTTCTGGCATTTTTTTTTCACTTTTTAATAACTTTTACACAACACGAACACAAGAACTGATGGGAAAGTCAACTGAAATTGACAACGGCATTATCCATTGATTCGATAAGGATTTTTTTAGTCTGTGCATAAGAGTGAATGAGATTTTTAGACCCTAGTAGCGGTTAATCAGGAATCTATTAGACTGTACTAACGGCGTTTTCTATAAGACTCATCAGCCCACATCTTAAAACCTGAAATTTTTGAATTTTCAGCATTTACAAATTCTAGTCAAAATGAAAGGCTCGGACCCTCTATTTTGATATATGAGTTTTTCTGTCCCCGATTTATGGATATATCGAAAAGAACCGGCAAACACTTCGAAAACTATGGTGAAAAAAGTTAAAATTTGGAGGAGCATTACCGAAAGTCAACCACTAAAATGGCATAAAATGTCTAAAAACTCCTAAAATGTTATGAAACAGGCGAAAATTCTGCATAAAGACAATGTACACTGTAGACGATAAATACAAGACTAGCTAGCGATCCCAAGCAAGTCCTCTAATACGTTGAGTCATTCCAGACTTAGAAGCCAAGAGAAATGGATTTGAGAGTGAATGTCTCCCGCACACCTAGGTGTAGGGGGGCGACAGGCAGGCACACACCTTTTCGCCGATTGAAATTGAAAAAACGAGGTCAGGGTCAGGCCCACCATCAACAACAACAATAATGGTGAGCATGGCCTGTGTGTGCAGGGGAGGAAAGGGAGATGTGCCAGCCGGCGACCAGCAGTAGGAGCAGGTTAAGGTCAATCACCATTCACTTTGTTGCCTCCCCCTCCACCTTGGGAGTGGATTTAAAAACGAGCTCTTTTTCGAAAAGGGGCAATTCACGAAAAAATGATGAGAAGTAGGTGGCAAGTAGTTGACTACGGTGGATGCCTTAACCCATAGACCTGACCGAGAAGGGGTATGGGAGGGGTATCATCTTGATTGCACAACTATTTTTTGTTTTGGAAATTGAAAGGATAGCGGGAAAAGGTGTTTCCAATGCAAACAAACAGTTAACATAGTAATAATGCCATGAACTTGAAAAGCAGCTAGGACTCTAGTCAACAGTAGTTAACCTTTTAATACTGTTAACCTTTTAATACTGTTTACATAAAGTATGTTTAAAAAAAAAGATGATCAAACACCTTACAACACCTTACTTATTAGAAGTACTTTAGGATGGACAAAATATGGTTTTGATGGAGGTCTGATTTTGAGGGGAAGAGTATATCTATGGGGGGGGGGTGTTTGGTTTGCAATAGAATAAAGCAGAGTCTTTTAGCTGCTTTCACTCCTAAAAGTGAAGTTGATGGGAAAATAGTGGACTAACATCCTTTCTTTGGAAAATATCTTTGGGTGGGGGGTTGGAAGTCCCTAAAATCCCAAAAACTGAAAGTTGATGTCGATATTAGGAGGTGTTCAAGCAGAATCAAGGAGAGATCATAGGAGCTGAGAAAATAAACAGCAACTTGAAAGGTTTCTTAGACAAAGAAAAAACTAATTTGATAAAGGGTATTACGTAGACTAATTAGTAGACTATTATTACTACTGTTTGAAAGCTAAATTTTAAATTTGCAAAAAAATCACACAAAACAAACAGATTAAAGTACATGACCAAAAAGTTATTGAAAATATAAATTCGACTCAATATTACAATTGAAACATTAATAAATAAGCTAAAAAATGCGGTTCAGACGTTTTTTAAAGAAAGCATTTTGTTGTCGACAAACAAAAAATAAGTTTTGCTCTACATTCCAAGCAGCTCTCCAAAAAAATATGGAGCAAAAGATAAGAGTTGCGTAGAGGATGACAGGGATGTCCCCTCGCTGAATCCCCAGTGTTCCACACACTCCTCCAGCCAACTAGCCACACTAATCACTTGCTTCATCTTCCCTCTCTCCAAAAGAAAAAGCATGCAAAAAAGGATTGTGGTGCAATCCTGAAGCAACAACACCAGCAGCGACATCCATTGTCCAGCAATTATGCAGCCTTCCCTAAAAGGAAGGGGAGATGGTCAATGTCGTCTCCCTCTTTTCCCCACAAACACAACAACATAAAAGAAGAGAAAGGGAATCAAGGGAAAAGGATTTCACTCCAGCAGGAGGATGCGCTGGAGTGGATGCTGCTGTCCAGTAGACTGGTTGTTGTAGGACTGGATGGATAGCAGGAGCAGCTAAGTGTTCTTCTTCTTTTGGATGGTCATGAAGCAGCGCTAGCCAGCAGCTATACATGCTAATTGCGCTTAATATGTAGCAGTGATCACACAAATTCTAATGAAAAGTGGAAAAAATAAAAGCATTTTTGGATGTGTTCCACCCCTTCAGCCTACGCAACAGTCTACTGGCCAATTTGGTGATGATGGTTGTACTAAAGCAGTGGATACAGTACAAATAATAGATTCAATAGTTAGTTTACAAAATAATATGTGGAAGGGGCTGGAACAAAAAAATTGAATACAAATAATGCGGTGGATCGGGAATCGTAGAAGTTTGTAAAGGACCATGGTCACCTGTTTTTAAATGTGCACCGCCTATTCAATTTTTTTTCCAAATCATCAAACTTCTGTGCGGATTTTTCAACTTGGTTTCACACAAACAAGCCTAGAATTCAATTTTGGGTATAGTTTTCAGAAAAAAAAATTTGAAAAATCTGTATAAAAGTTCGATGATAAAGAAATTTGGTGGGGACAATTTTTTGAACAGGTGAGCATGCCCGTTTAATGTCCGCATTAAAAAATTTCTTCAACTCGTTTATTCCACAATTCTAAACACGAATCGAGTCTTTAAAATATGTTCAAAAAGAGGGAACCTGGCGAAAGCAAAGAGTTTTTAAATCATTATTATTCGAGAGGCAATCAGGAAATTAGAAAGCCGGAAAAAATTAATTACGGTATTTCCTATAATATCTACATGTTTCTAATGATCCACACCTCGGAATTTGAGTACAGTCAAGTCTCGATATAAGATATACCCTCGGGACCGGACCAGGTGTATCTTGTATCGAAGTGTATCTTACATCGAGACTAATTTGAAGGGGTTTATATAACTTGGGGCGGAACCAGGTGTATCTTATATCGAGGTGCATCTTGTATCGGGGTATCTTATATCGAACTTGACTGTATCTATATCTCAGACCAGAGTAAATATTTTGCAAAGTTGTCTATTGCGTTTTCTTAACTCCATTTTTTAGATTTTGGTTGAGCGCCAAAAACCTCGAGATTGAATTCAAATTGTTTTCCGATTTTGGGAGGTTAAAAAATAACTTCATAGCTCACATGTGGAGCTACTAGAGAAAATACGGTAGCTCTACTAGGTCTTGCTTGAATTTTTAAAAATTCAAGCCTTAGTAAAATTACTACAAAATATGAAGTGAAGACATGTATTCTATGTACACGTAATGTTTTTACCGTATATATTCTATTAGGCATGTTGATTTATTTTTCGATTTACCAAAATCAGAAAATTTTAGGTCGATCCCGAGTTTTTGGGGGCTCAACCAAAATCTGAAAAATAGAATTGTTAGAGCTTAAGAAAACGCAATAAACAGTAATGTGAATTATTTTTTCTGGGCTAAAAATATAGGTCCTCAAAGTAGAGGGCGTCGAGCTTTTGGATACTGTCGGCCTATTAGATAAGTGCAGTATCTTAGTAAAATTTGGGTAAATTTGGTCAAAAAACTTTATTTCAGTGTTTTCTGCCACAAATGGCCGAAAACAATTGACACCACTGACCACCGATGTTTTGTATTGGCGATAGTAGAATTTTGACGTTGTTGTTGTGTATGTGGACTCCCTCATCTGCCGACGCTCTTGTAACACTACTACTCGTTTTTGTGGGAGACAGAGAAAACAACAACTGGTTTTGGATGCTGCTGCTGCTGGATGCTAATTTTAATCCGACATTGAAAAGAGTGCGTTACGTTATTTTGTTGCTGTGCATCTCTTTTTTCTGCAAGTAGTTGTTATGCATGTGTGTGTCTGCTTGTGAATAAGTGGTGATGATGGGAACAATGGAGATAGCTGGTCAGGCTTCTCATGATGTAGTTGTTGATGTTGTTCATTAGATCTCCATGTCCTGTCCTCAGGTTGGACCTATTCCTCCTCAGCCGGCGAGGCCTTCTCCCTCAATGGGGTATATGTTAGGACAGACTCAAACGTATTTTAGACTTATGCTAAAGTTCGTCCTAACATACCGTGGCCTGCTTTTGCTTGAGCCTTAGCCTAAAAACTTATAAAATACAACAGCAGGGGGGAGGGCAATGTAAACCCCCCCCATTGAGTGATAGGGCCGCTGGCGATAAGGCAAACAAATAGACACACAGCATTTATGAAATAATCACTATTAATTTTTACAAAACTCATTTGAATCCCATATATTAAATTATTTTCTGAACACGATAGCTAAAAAAAATTCGCAAGAGGACAGGCTCTAACGCGCGAAAAAAGATTCAGAAGTTGTGAAACGAATTTCTTCAAATATCTTCACCTTCTAGCAAACCCACAATTCTGTCGTGTTCAATTTGAAATCCTACGCAAAACGCATAGTTTGCTACATGCGGCTTTTTTCGTGTTGAAAATTAAAGAATCACATGTCGGCCCTAATGAGAGCTGAACTACACAATTTTGACCCGCTCAAAATCAACCTTTAGCCACTTTTTCGATGTTTCAAGGTCGAGACATGTAGAAATACGTTTTTAGGTGGTGGACGACCATTTCTAGAAAAAAAATTGACTAAAAATTGTCTTTTTGCCTTGAGGGACCAAGGTATACCAACCTGGAAGGGTACCTACATACAGTCGACTCTCTCATTAGTGTACACCCAGGGACGGCCTCAGGTGTACACTGATGATAAGTGTACACTAATATGGGTGTACAGTAATGAGAATTTCAATTTACCTTAATTTGCGAGCTGTACACTAATAAGAGTTTCAGTCAAAATTCCTTACCTATATACTCTAATAGGAGCCCAAGCTTTAATAAGCGCCCACCATACTTCAAGTGGTCTGAAATTTCTGTTTTGATTTACTGTTTAAGTTGCGTAAAAAGTTCCTGCGAGGAATTTTAAAAAATCTAACAGGCACTTTTACAAAGCTCAAATATTTAATGAAAACAGTAGTTTCAGACCACTTGAACACTGAAAAAAAAATCGCTGTATTCTAATAAGCCCATGGGCTCTTATTAGAGGAAATACAGCATTTTAGATGAAAACATAGGGCGACCGGTTGACAATAAATTGCCAAGAATATTCTTTACAGTCAAACCTCGTTATAGTGCGACCCTCAAAAGTTCGTTCCAGCCTCGGGTCCGACACTTTTTTGAACTCGATTTTTGAAGATTTTTGTAAGTTCTGTTTTTACAATCTGGTCCCAAATATCGTCAGGATTCCGATTTTGCCGATCGTTTTTCTGAAAACTAAAATTTTTTCTTCTAAAAAAGCAAACCTCGATATAGTGCGACCACATTTTGAAAAAGGGTCGCACTATATCGAGGTTTTGCTTTTTTTTTTTAAAAAAATTTTAGGTTTTAGAAAAACGATCGGCAAAATCGGAATCCTGGCGATATTTGGACCAGATTGTAAAAACAGAACTTACAAAAATCTTCAAAATCGAGGTAAAAAAGTGTCGACCCGAGGCTGTAACGAACTTTTGGGGTCGCACTATAACGAGGTTTGACTGTATTAAGTTACCGTATACTAGGTGGACTGGCGCCTTACAGGCGCCTAATAACAAAACATTTTTGTATTTACCGCCGAAAATGGATTAAACGGAGGAATAAAAACATGCACAAAAATAACAAACAAACACCTACACAACAAAAATAAAGTGGCGCACTTTTAAAAAACACTTTCAAAAGGTATTTGCCCATAAGTATCAAAAACCCCCTAAAATACCCTGCACGACGAACCTAAAATTAAGTGACGTCTCAGGGGTGTCGCAAATGAGCCGTGCGATAACTCAAAATGTAGCTCAGAATTAGCGCTACAACGTAACGTTGAGCTTTCCCGACTCGGTACAAAAATCCCGAAAAAAACCCTTACTATTCAAAAAAATGCCAAAAGGGTCAAAACCCGTGCACGACGAACCTTAAAATTAAGTGACGTCTCAGGGGTGTCGGCAAATGAGCCGTGCGATAGCTTAAAATGTGCCAAGGATTCGGGCTACACGTAACTTGAGCTTTCCCGAGTTCTTATCAGAAAACGCGAAAAAATACAAAAAACAAAAACGTGACAGACAGAATGACAAACATTGTCCAAATACTATATAGAGATACTCTATTAATCCGGCACCTCTTAATAATCCGGCCCCTCGACTTTGAGGACCTATATCTCAGTCTAATGAAAACATTTTGCAAACCTGTTTAATGCATTTTCTTAACTCCCACGAGCTCTACTGATTACGGCACGTCTACATAAAGTGTCGACCTAAGCGTTTTTTAACGCGGGAAGGGCTGTTATTTTTTTATCTCTTGCAACCCTTACGGCCGCAAGAGACCATTACGGCCCTTCCGCGTTAAAAACACGCTTAGGTTCACACGTGGGTTGACAGTTTATGTGAGCGTGCCTTAACTTGGCCATTACTTGCTGCCAACAGTTATTTCGTGCGAATATAGTTTTGGCCATTGAAATCTATCAAGATGGAAAGTAGCTGTGCAAACAAACAGCACCGTATCCTGCTGCTTCCACTACTTTTACAAATGGCATATCTATCTCCAAAACCAAGTGAAATTAGATGACTGGCATTTGGGTGGGGATAAATCCAGTGAAATAATCTGCTAATCTTCTCAGACAAATCTGTATTCTAAGAAGTTTGAGAAAAAAAGGAAAATAGATCTTTTGTAAATTTTCACTATTTGCTTCAATATTTCCAGCTCATTCCAGTAAGAGAAATAAGAAATCCATGTGGAAGTCCAACAGTTTAGGACTAGTCTCACCAACAAAAGAGAAATTCACAATTTGCGAAACACCACAAAATAAAAGTATTGTTGACCTTGGCCTAGCTGTGTACAATACCTTTTCCAAAGATTTTTTCAAATGGCCTTTGATAAATGAAATATTTGTAGGGGACATGACGAATACTCACCAATGCTGAAATTCGCAAATGGAAAATACTAACTAGCGTCGGAATTTCATAAAAACCAGGGCTAATCTTGTAAATGCCCTCAAAAACTCTAGCAAAAAAAATTTTATTCTGTCTTTAAGCTCTCTTTTTTTTGCTGTGTCAAGTGCGATCTCATGAAGCTAAACACCAAAAATCTTAATCGAGCTGCTGAGACAATCGGAAATTAGGAACTTTTCTGGTCGATTTTTTCGACCATTCAACCTAACAGAAAAATGATTTTACTCTAAAGTTCGGACGTCTGCTTGGCTATTTTCGGGGTTTGAGTGTGTCCAAAACCATTTATAGTAAAAAATTTGAAACTGGAGTACAATCTGTAAATACTGAAAAAAATGATTGAAAAAATGTGTGTGTCGTCAACGTGACTCAATATTTGTATGGTTGTGCTTTAAACAAATAGCTCTTCGACAGGTCTTGTCATTCCAAACATTTCATTTTCAATGGTAGCTCCTGAAACTAGCTAATAATTTATGTTAGTTTTAACCAAAAACTAACCGGAGAATTGTTTCCCTTGACAAACTTGTAGTTTCTAAGGAGTAGGGCCAGAACAATACGCAGTTGGAAATCAGCAAATCTCTGACCTATGCAGTTTCTCGGACCTATTTTGTAACAGAGCATTTAAGCACTTCCACTCACAAATTTTACAAAGCAAACCTGCTCCAAACGGCACATAACTGTAGGGCTGTCTTTTGCTTTTTTCTTCAGAACAAAATCTAAAAATTGATCCAATCATGATGCTTTAGCACTAATAAAGACGAAAGAAAGACGAAACGTATAATGCCAGGCTCAGCGAGCAATTGAAAATTCTCAAAGCATTCTAGTTTTATTTCTTTGCCCATATATCACTAACGTTTACTGTTAAAAAATCCAAAGATCACAATATAAGCCTCCTATGAGGACTCATCTCTAAATGGATATAACATTTTTCAACCTAGACCGACGGAATAATGGCAGACAATTAGGGTTGGGGAGCTGCGGTATACCGCTACCGCAAATACCGCAGCACCGCGCAAAATTAGTGAAGAAAATACCGCAGCTTATACCGCAGCAAGATATTTTTCAAATACCGCAATACCGCAGCAACTCCTCGCGGTATTAGCGGTATTTCGGGTTCACGTTTCAATTTGGATCACATCCGCATATGTTTGTCGGCGACAAACATACAAAAAAATTGTCGCACATTTACAAATCTCGTCCTTATGTTATATTCATTCCAGCTCTCTACAAGATGTCTCTACTCTGGTCTATCAAGCTCAACGATGGCGTAGGCGGTCCACTTTTCACGAAAATCTCATCCACAGAATCTCGATGCAATGCGTGCAACCCACCAAAGATGCTCAAACTAAGCTACCGAAGTCTGCAGGCTTTGAAGGCCCATCTCCCCTCCCATGCCGAATATGCAAAGAAGGTTGCCGAGCTGGAATCCAAGAATCAAGAGAAAGTAATCGCGCAGAGGGAAACGATGGAAGCACATTTCGGAAAGTCACAAGGTAACTTTCGATCAAAGTTGAATATCATTTGATGATCATCATTTAGGAGGAATCTCGAAGTTGGATCGGAAAATTGTGAACCTACTTGCCGACAATAATCTCCCGTTCCTTATCGTTGAGTCGGCAAGCTTCAAGGCTCTTCTTTCGCCCTTGGATAGAAGCATTCTTAAAGGTATGGAATAGATTCAGAATCCGGCAAAAATTTAAAAGTTCCAAATCCTTTTAGGTCGGAAGCACTACAGTGAATGGGCAATGCCTCGCGTCTACCAAGCAGTTCGATCTCAAATACTGGCCCAAATTGAGGACTGTCCTGCTCTCTCGTTTACATCGGACGTCTGGTCCGGTCCCAATGAAAGTTTTATCAGGTTTGTTAACAAGAATTTTCTATAACTCTCATTGGTGAAAAACTGCGCTATCCTAATTTGTTTAGTTTAACCGTCCACTACATCGACTCAAATTGGAAGCGTCACAAGTTCGTGCTCTGTGTTCGGCATTTCCCTGGCGCCCATAACAGCGAATCCATCGGCAGCAAAGTGACAGAGATGCTGGAGGAATGGGGA
Organism: Ditylenchus dipsaci; assembly: GCA_004194705.1. Classification (NCBI taxonomy): domain Eukaryota; kingdom Metazoa; phylum Nematoda; class Chromadorea; order Rhabditida; family Anguinidae; genus Ditylenchus; species Ditylenchus dipsaci. The sequence continues at coordinate 24,475 of SADC01000631.1, read as the reverse complement.
ATTGATCTATCAAAGTGTCACGTCTTTCTACGCGATGAAGGAAGCAACATCAAGAAGGTACGTTGTGTTGGCTAATTAGGAATTTATTACTTAATGTAACAAAGAGGATTAATTTAGGCCTTTGAAGATGGTGGATTTTTCTCATGCGAACTGTGGTGCACATATGCTCAGTCTAGTTACCAGTGCAATTGGAGAAGACAAGACTATCAAAGAAATACTCGAAAAGTGTCGGCGCCTCGTCGGTCACTTCAATCATTCAAACCAAGCCAAAGATAGACTGAGGGAGGAGCAAGAACGGGAAGAGGCACCCCTTCATCGACTAGTTCAGGTAGGTTTAATCTCCTGATGATTTCTCTGCTTAAAAATGCTTTGCTTAGGACGTTCCAACTCGATGGTGGACAAAAGAAGCTATGGGCGTGCGTCTTCTAGAACAAAGAGGTCCATTACTCTTTACTTGGCAAGATGCAAGCACCGCAACTTGGAACTCCGGGATGATGAATGGGAGCTACTCGGCAAAGTCGTCAATGTTCTCCGCCCGTTAACTTCAGCGTCCAAGCAATGTGTCGCGATTCCGAGATGCTCTCCTCTCAGTTCCCAATTGCCCGAGGTTTATCCGCCTATTTTCATGCCATTACAGATCCTGAACTTCTGGAGATGCGTCGTGTTCTGCTCAGTCGATTGGTTGAGAAATTTAATGTGGAGTATAGCAAGTAGGGTTTATTTGTTGATAGTTATTCTGCAGACTTGAATATTAATAGGCATTTTAGGCCTCATGGACTCGCGATGTTCTGGACCTCGATTCAAGAACCGGTACGCCTCGAATAGGGATGATTTCAACAGAAAAGTGCGTCAATGGATCCAAGAAGAACTCGAACAAGTGGATAACTATGGTCAAGGTATTATTTTGTCGATGATTGTCTGCTTAAACTTTAGTCAAACTAGCTTTAGAGCACATTTCACCTCCTCCTAAGCTGAAGAAAGCCGATGTGGATTCATTCTTTGCACAACACAGTCACTTGTATAGCGTTGACGAGGATGATGGTGCGGAAAACTCTCAAGATGTGATGACCGAAATCGACTCATACCTGGCAAGGCGATGCATCGGGGCTCTTGAAGATCCACTCGAGTTTTGGAAGGTAACCATACATTGGCGAATGAGGTTAAAACAATATGAAAAACTAATCAATTCAGGATCACCAGAAAGACTACACTCATCTTGGAAGAATTGCTCGACGTTACCTCGCAGCTCCGGCTACTAGTATTGCAAGCGAATCAACGTTCTCTGTGGCCAGGGATGTTTTCGACTACAAGCGGTCCCGTCTTAGCCACAAAACGCCGAGATGTTGATCTTTCTGCACAGGAATCTTCCTTTGATTAGCTTTAATTATTGATGTTACGTGTTGTTCCGCATGTTTCTGGTTCATTTGTTGAAAATAGGTTGATGATTCCAGCTGTCTCATGACCATTTAGTATGTGCTTGCTAATACCGCAATACCGCGCGGTATACCGCAGCATCAATTTGGGAAATACCGCATACCGCTACCGCACTTGGCTTTCTGAAAAAATACCGCAGCACAGTACCGCAGCATACCTGTCTGCGCATCCCTACAGACAATTGTTTTGCAGCAAAATTTCAAAAAAATGCAAAAAATAAAAAACAAAATTTGAAAATTTATGGCCTCTGTAAAATAGGTCAATCTTGGAAACCATCAAGTGTCTTCACTGCAGTGCAAACTGTTAACTTTTAGTTTTGACACCGCATTTTTTTCAGCACGCTCGATTTGCATGGGAAACTGCTTCGGAAATTTGAAACTCATTGGCAAATTTCAAATTCCTATCGAGACAACAAAATATTTAGACATCTCAAAAATTCAATATTTGAATAACTTTCATCTCGAGAGGAATTCGAGCTTTTGCAATGAATTCTGAATTTCCGACGCTTGCATGACACGCGAGTGTTAAACCAAAATATCTATCTAACCTGTCAGGATCAAATTTTTCAGGTTGTGGAAAGTAGTTGGGTTGTTGTGAAGGGCAAATACAGGAATGTTGACCATATCTCCCTCCACTAGTTGTATTCCATTAAGAGTGATGTCCTGAGTGCACTCTCGGTTTATTCTTCAATTTCGATTGTTTCACTAAAACACTTGAGGGTTTAGCCAACCTTGGTGCTGGCGATACATCCTCAAAGTTTCTTGAATGACTTGGACTAAGTAGTGGAACTTTGTGAGATGTTCGTAGCTCACTTCATCCTGTAGTTAAATTATTGTTGAGGTTTTGAGGTAGCGGACGGAAATTGGATCAGGTTTCTCTTGTCCAGACCGTGATCTAATTCCGGTCTGGTCTTCTACACTTACAACTCAGTTGTTAGATAGATCATGTTTTTTTCCATACTTATCAGACCGAGAATATATCTATGGCTGGTCAATTATCTTTGTTTCTGAACTATTCCTTCTTTCTCCAAACTTCAAAAAACTCTTTTTATTCAAACTGCAACTGTAAAGAGTTCTAAGAAATTGCCTTTATGTTCTCAATGATAATGTCGGATAAAGTTATGACTAAGTTACGACTAATTTATAATTTCAACACACCCTTATACTTTTTAAAGGACCATGGTTTTTGCGCACAGTGGCATATGCGAAATTTGAATTGGCGGCGACACTTCTCTTTCGTCTAATTATGTACTCTTTCGAGTCATTCGAAACAACTAGAAAGAGTACACTGATAGACGAAAGAGAAGTGTCCCCGCCAATTCAAATTTTGCACATGTCGCTGCGCGCAAAAACCATGGTCCTTTAAGGTTTTTCTGAATCTAAAAACCAAGTAATAATGATGTCTGCTTACATTTAATGGGTGATTATTAAGCTTTTTTTTTGCTAAAATGGCCATGTGGGTTTTTTGCAAGCATGCGCGACAATTCAAAGTAAAAATAAAGTTTATGCTGAAGTCACTTACATCATCACCCATCACGTGGAAAATCTCTTCTCGGACGTGGTCTTGTATGTCTTGGTGTAGAGCCAGCAAGTAAATGGCCAAATGAAGTGTTTCTGCTGTTGCTTCATAACTAAAATATTTGTGATCTATTTCACTTTCATCCATTTTCAAATAGCCTTTTTTGAGATTTTTACTTAATAAAATTTGAAAGTTAAATACCTACCCAGCAACCAAAATAACATAGCTCTGAGCAACCAACTCCACCTTGCTAATATTTCTGTCATTGTTGCTGCTATCGGTGTCGTCTTCGTAGATCTCCTGATGGATTATGTCAAAGTCTTCAATGTTTTAGAGTTGGCGTTGTTGTTTTCGTCGTTTTCTTCCACTGCGTTCATCAGCAGTTGGAATATATCGTTGTATTTCTTTTTTAAAAAATTAATGACAAAATTTTAAAAATATAAATATACTTCGCTGGCTTGTGGATCTGCTTCCTTTGGTTGTACAAATCAATTAAAACTTGGAGAAAAAGTTCTGACTAGCATTTTCAACCAAATCTACACCAAACACAGTCTCAAATGTTTCAGCGAAAAATGGACAGAATACTAAATTTAAGTCTTTGGTTTAATTTAATAACGTGGTAAAGCTATGAGAATTACACAGAAAAGATGCACGCCATCCATAAAACAAGCCGTCCATTGCATTTCTGGTGTGCAACAAAAATGCATTTTCGTTGTCTCCATGAGTGTTTAGGTCCAAAGAAAACCCGACTCTGCCGATCACATCCAGCCCTAGGCGGCCCATAAACCTACAAGCTATATGGTAGGCTTTTGGAACAATAAAGGGTTTTATAGTACCTGGATAGTTTATTGTGTACAGTCGACGCTATCCATAACGGACCCGAAGGGACCGACTTTATCATTGTGTAGAGCGTCGATTTAGGTCAAATTATACTAACTCTAACCGAATTGGCCAATTTTTTGTCCGTTATGGAGGGGTCCGTTATGGAGAACGTCGACTGTAGTGCCTATTCTCTCTAATAAACCCCTCCCAAAAATACAGAATTTGACGTTTGATGCATTGTGTTCTCGAGGATAAGTTATATTGCCACAATTCAAATTTTGACAAAAATTTATAATGGAAATTCAAAATTAAAATTGTCGGAATCTGATTTTTTCGCAATTCGAATTATCGCAATCTCAAATCGGATTAGTCTCACTTTTGATTGTCGCAATCTGTCGCTCGCCGTTTTCGATCCAAATTTTACTCGACTTTATACATGTAACATACCAAAGCCCTTTTTGGCTTTTTAATTTAGAACCACCATTCTCGTTTTCTCTCTCTCGAAAAAATATATTTTTATTTCACATTATATAATCTTTGTTTATGCTGTTTATTTCTCTTGTTCGTTTTATTATTGAATTAGTTTTTGATTACTGTTTGTGTGTCTTTAGTTCCTTGTTTTTTCCTCACGATGAGTCATTTTTCTTTTTTTAATTAGTTTCCTACTATAAGAAATTTGCCAACTTATTCAGGAATCGAATCTGTATTTTTGAGGTGGTTGTAAAACTGAGTAGAGCCTGATTTTTCGCTATATATTTTAATCGAAATTAAAAAAATCTTTTTTCAACTCATTTAAAAGTATTTTCCGTTCATTATTTCCTCATTTAGTTAATCCGAGACAAAAAACGTAAAAAAGTGATTTATTGTCACCAATAATTTAAAAAATACGAACCAGTGAGACCACTTTTAAAACCGAATCTTACTCTCTGAGTGGCAACTCTTGCTGCTCCTCCACCTGCACATCAATTATAGAAAAAAATCGTTAGTGCTGTCATTAAGAATAGGTATCAACTAAATTAGTTCATCATAGAAGCAATGCAACAATTTGCAAGATTGAGCAACCTTTTAAGTTTTCCAGTGGTGAAAGCAGGGGTAACTCTGTTCCGCACCCTTTTCCAGTCTTTGCCTCTTAAAGTAGTGAGCACATTGCGCAGCAAATTGTTTCCGAGACAACCGACTGAGTTGTTATAAAAAACTAGACAAAAAATTAAAAATAAATAAATTGAAGAACTCACAATACTATTTGCAAAATGAGAAAATTTCTTGACACACACCATTTTTATGAAGTCTAAATTGCTGGATGTGATTTCTCTTCTGTCGAAACTATATGCTCTAGAAAAAATCAAATTTTATAAAAAAATATATACTCCGCAAAAGCGATGGAATATCACAAATTTGTAATGATTTTGTACGTGTTTTAAATCATGCCTGCTTTTTCTTTTGCTGGCTGATGGCTGATGATGGAAAACTTTTCTAATAAGCAAATTCAGCTTACAAATATCAAATAATATTGAGTCAAACAATTGATTTTACAAATCTTATTTTTTTTGTGTAGAAATTGCTGAAAGTGTTTTTTTTTCACGTCTTGCAAATAAAAGTGTGGTAAACATCCTACCAACAATAAAAATTCTCTAAAAGTCCCCACGGGCGATTCTTAGACAAAATAGTGAAAGCAGCAACAAATACAATTTTAGCAAGATCTAGTGGCTTGTTTACGTACTTCGAGTTCGTGTTCGAGTTCAAGTTTAAGTTCAGATCGAGAGTGTTCATGTAGCCAAAAGTCAGTACTCTAAGGTGTTCACTTACTTCGAGTTCAGGCCGAGCTTGAAGGTTTCCATGTATATAACGTGGATAACTCAGAATCTCAGCGCAGAGTGGCCAAAAGACAGTGCAAGTTGGTTTCCCGAGGGTTCACCGAAAGAGGGTCCAAGTTATGGGCTGTATGTGAAAACTCCCGGCAAATGTGTGAAATTTCCCGACTAATTAATTAATTTTCCCGGCAAATTCAAATTTGCCTAAAAGTAATGAATTTTCGCGACTAATCTGTGAAAATTTCCCAACAAATCTGTGAAATTTCCCGACAAATCTGTGAAATTTCCCGGCAAATTTTCCGATCATCCGAAAGATGTTTTTTTTTAATTTTTGAGTAATTTTCAAAGAGAGCTCGCAATGACAAAAACAGAAAATTAGTCAATGAATCAGCTTACTGTATCCATTTCCTGCATTTTCAGTCAGCCATTCATCGACATCTTCTTTGCTAGAGCAATCCTTTGCGTTGTCCATTCGCGCGCCACACACCACGCTTCTTTTGTTGCTTAGCTTGGAATTGCATCTCTAAAAGTATTACCTAAGTCGTTTCAACTAATTTTTTGAAACAAGAAACAAGGCAGCCGGCACACACCCAATTAAAACATTATAATTAAAGTATTTGCCGGGAACTTTCACAGATTTGTCGGGAAATTTCACAGATTTGTCGGGAAAATTCATTACTTTAGGCAAATTCGAATTTGCCGGGAAAATTAATTAATTAGTCGGGAAATTTCACACATTTGCCGGGATTTTTCAATTTGATCCCAAGTTATATACGTGAACATCTCTAAGTTAAACTTTAAACTTGAATTATATGAGCACCTTCGAGTTTGAGTTCGACTTCTAGTTCGGATCAAAGGTGTTCACGTGGCAAAAATCAGAACTCGAAGTAAGTGAACAAACCATAAGCTGTATGAAATCCTACTAATTTGTGATATCTCTTCGCCATAAAAATACTAACCGAAAGTAGTGCCAAACTTAGCCATATTCGTCCGATCAAAATTGATCATGTCCTGGTGCAAATCCAGCAAATTTCCAAAAATCAGTTTCTACTTGGTGATGGAATTCCACGTCTCTCCCAGTGACTTTTTCATAGTGCAAAAAGCTTGAAAAAACATATTTAAACAAATTTATAATGTAAAATGTACCTACTAAAAGAAAGAACATGAAGAAACTATGTAATAAAGAAGGCACAACTTCCAAGACAGCAAAATAGTTGCAGCAATTAGGAGAATAACGAAAAATATTAAACGGTCTCCAATACCAAATAAAATGCGCATTTTTATAGGCTTTATTAACTGGCTCTATAAGGTGTAAGTGTGTGTTTATAGATAACATTTGTTAGTTTTCAACTACTGCTAGCCCGTTTTACATCGAAGCGAATAATATTTTTTTCAATATTATTTTTTAGCAAGTTGACCTTGGTGAGTGAAACTTTCTCGATTCTACCCTGTCCGCCTCAGTTAAAAAAACTATATTCAAATTATTTTATTTTCGGTCTGTTGAGGTCACCCAAATAGCCTTTAGATAAAATTTTACTTGGAGATCAAGGCGTAATTGGTGCGATGGAGCTAGGTTACTAAATGCCAAACGTTTTAGTCCGTCTTTTGTGTACTTTCTTTATTCTATTTACACATATTACAATAAATTCTGTACTTAATTCTCGGCAAAATATTCTACGCAAAAAATTACCTCGAAGAAACAGTTTATACAAGCAAATAAGTCATAAAGTGTGAGCTGTACAACAAGCACTTTATATACTTAGCTAATTGTTTTAGAATTTCTTCACAGAAAGACTCACAAATAAAGCAAATAAAAAGTTTCAGACTATGTTCGGTCATAATAAGATTCGGGATAATTATATAAAGCAAAATTGGTTAAGTATTATTGGTTGGAAACAAACTACTTACTAAAACAATTTATTATTTAACAACCTGGAAAATATTTTCCGATTGATCTCTAATCTTTGGTTTGGTTGAATCTAGAATACAGACTGACCTTAGATGTCGTTATATCGGAGGTGTCGTTAAATTGGGCCAAGCATTTTACCGATCTGGTAACAAAAAATCAATTTTTTTACACATACCGTATTCTCTCTAATTATACACCACCCCCTGATTCAAAATCGTGTTCTTGGCATTGTGTTTTGACTTATTTTTCGGAGAGGGCTCATAGGCAAGTTACTATCCATTTTGTAGCCAGTGAGATGAGCTGTAAAATGGATAGTAACTTGCCTATGAGCACTGTCCAAAAAATAAGTCAAAAACACAATGCCAAGAACACGATTTTGAATCAGGGGGTGGTGTATAATTAGAGAGAATACGGTATAATACTAGGTATCCCGAAAAAAACCCTGTACATCTCAAGGGCACGGTAGGACCACTTTTAATTTTTAGTTTTTGTGTATGATATGTCATCTTGTAGTCCTGAAAATCCTCTAACGAATTGTACATAAAATAGATCCAGTGACAATAACATATTGGATAAATAAACAGAACGAATGAAAAAAAAATGGATTTTCAATCCCCGAATTTCCTGTTTTTGTTAAATTGACTTGTGGTCAAAAATTGGATAAAGTTTGTGTGCTATAATAATATTCTGCTTTATGCTGTAGCGCAGATCAGTGTTTTTAAAGCTCAACCTCAAACACTTTGACCCTCAAAGATTAATTTAACTCAAACTCAAGCTAAACTCAAACTCAAAAAAAATTAAGTTTAGCTAAACTCAAACTCAAAACTTTTTTTGAGTTTGAGCTTGATTTTAACGTTTGACTTAGCTATTGACTTCAGTCATTGACTTTGACTTTACTTTTTTGTTTATTTTTTGTGTGATTTTGTTTTGAGTTATACACTCTCTAGATATTTAATTCTAGATATTAGGCCGCTGACATCTAGTCACGTTTTCGTAATCACTTTTCGGAAAACCAGAAGGGATTGGCGCAACAGAACAACAGAATATTTTGTTTGACAATGTTTGTTCAAAAAAGGGCCACCCTCTAATAACTCCCCACCCCCAATGGAGGTTTCGAAGATAACTCTCGATGGGGAGTCATTAGAGTAAATACGGTAACTAGTTTTGGGGATTCACTGGAGGGGGGGGGTAAAACTTTTTGCGCAAAATCAATTGAGAGGATCAGAATTCCAGTCCGACGGCATAATTGCTCAATATTACACACTGATCTATTCTAAACCACCTTAAAGGGCATGCTCGCGCCCGATGCAATAATTCTTGCATTTCAAATTCGCGGTACCAGGCACGCCAGAGATTTGAAATTCAAAATCGAATTTGAAATCATTTTGAATGTTTTCTCTCAGCGTGTCGAAATTTTCGCCTTTGTGTTTTTCTCGGTCTCTTATGCGATTTTAGCGATTGGTCATCATTATACCAATATTATACGCTTGTTATCTTTTATTTTATTTCTATTGCACGGAATTTCAGCAATTTTCACGCATTTTCAGCCTTTGCCTGGAAAACTCAGCAGACTGCGCATGAACATTAGATAAGTCTTTTCACATTTTTATCCGTCTTGTGCTTTTCCTCTCTTGTATTTTAGGTGCGTGCAAAGAGAAGCCAGCAGAACAAGCAGTGAAAAGAATTGTCATCGTCAAACATCCTCTTCTGTTTTCTTCGTATGTAATTGGAAAAGCCTTCGAAATAAAATTGTCTGTAATTCTTCGGTATTACCTCAGCTCTGGCTTGTTCGTGTACTTCAAGTTCGTGTTTGAGTTTGAATTCCGGCTCCGTGAACACCTTTTACATGAACTCCAACTCGAAAACGTATTCGAAGTAGGTAAACGAGCCATGCGTCCAATAGGGCTGATTTTTCCGCATGTGATTATGTTTTGAGAGGACAATCCCTGTGAAATTCACTGTTATTTGTAATCGGCATGAGGTTGTAATTGAGATTTGAACCTCTTTTTGAAATTAGGTTCCATCCCTTCAAGTTATGAAATTACTCATTCAATTATTTTATCTCAACTATTCACACCTCTTTTACTCCTAGTCCTAAAAACTTAGTAAAACTATGAAATGTTTTTTTAGATGGTGTCCTAATGAGTTTTCGTATGATGCCGTCTGTTCCAATTATCACTGAAGATGTAAGGCGCTCAACGTTGAAAACTGCAGCGGAATAAAGAATGAGAAATTGTATCATGTAGCCCAGGCAAAATCATTCAAATCCCTCAAATATATAAGATCACAACTAACGAGATGTTTTTCACCAAAACCCAGCTGGACTAGACCGTCCAAATGGTCATAAAAACAAGATGACCCTTTTCATTTACACAAAGTTTCAAGTAAATCCAACCAATTCGATATAAGAACTACGAAGTTCGGGGAGGCTGACAAAAGTGCTAAGATGACATCATAAAATGTTAGCACACAATTGCACTTTGCGCATTTTCCTCTTGTTCGTCTGCAGTCTTCCTCAAGCTTTTTATATGATATTTTCCTAAATGATGTCACCAGATCGAATGGATCGAATAGAACCAACTATGTGGAGTACTTGAATTCGTGAACAATATTTATAGACCAAAATAAAAATTTCAGTAAGCATGTCTGTACTTCTTATTGTTTCTAGAAATATGAGTCCGATATGTGTAGCACACAGAGAGGTTGTGTTGTACGAAATCATTTTGCAGTTTTCATTTCAATGGATACAAAAAGGCAGTAATACGAAGAGAAGGGTCTCAATGTGTACTTGAAAGCGTAGGTCATATGGTTATAGAGAATTGCGTTGCTCAGTTAACTAGCGTTGACAAGACACCTTCACGCAGTTCATTCGGTCGAGTGGGGGTTGGAAGTCGCTGTATTGGGTGACAATATATTGGCGGTAGACTTTGACGAATTCATCGTTGAGTTTAACATTGAGGGTGTCGTTATATGGGTTGTCGTTATATCGGAACTCGATTGTATGACAAAAAATAGCTATTATCAGATCTTAAACCAGTTTATTTGCTGTAGAAGAGCAAAAAATAGAGAAATTTATAATTAAGTAGCGAATACCAGCCATTATTCATGGAGGACACTTTGGAGAAGGCTGTGTGTCATAGTTATCAAAAGAGAAGTTTTGTAATTCTGTAGTTGTGTCGGACTTCTCTGAAAATCGGAAATTTCTGTTTGGTCTGCTGAGTGAGATAGCATCAAATTCAGTCCAATGTTTCTTTGAATTTCGCCGAGCTGTGGCCTTTGAAGTTTGAAATTCACAAAAACCAGTACATTTCTTTAAACAATTTATATGCAGTAAAAATTACATGCCGCAAACTTGTTCAAACACTATTTCGACGCAAAATGATTTACTCTTTCCAACAAGCTCAAAAAAATCTACAATCTGTTGTAAATTTTGGCGAAAAAAATAAGTTTTTATCAGCATTTTTCAAATCCCAATCTTCTACCAAATATCACGGTTTTTAGTCAAAATGTGAAAATTGGCGCCTTTAAATTTAAAAGGATTAAGGGCTGTATAGGGAGGGGAGGGAAAAAAAGGGCCACTATTACACAGACCACTAACAAGAAGATGTTGAACATAGTTTGAATACTGGGGCCTACCGCATAAATAAACTCTGGTATGCATGCTTTTTCATGCATCCAGAGTCACTTTCGAGTGATTTGTGTCTAAGGTATGTGGGTGTGCGCATCTCAACTCCGAGCCCCAAGCCCCCTGAGACCCCGAAGGGGCGCAGGATGCTTGAGAGTTAGAGATGCGCGCACTCACTTACCTTAGACATGATTCCGAGAAGTACTCTTGATCAAAAAATGCGTATAGAGTCTCTTTTTGCCACGGCCCAGTTGAAAACATGGCGAGGCAGTCGAAGAATACAGATATTCAAATTTATAATGTTCTGCCATAAAAGTGCCCTTATTCCCTTCCCCTCCCAACACACAGCCCTTTATCCCTTGAAATTCAAAAGGCACCAATTTAAATTTTCACATTTTGACTAAAAAACCGTGATATCCCCTGTGGTTCGAAAAAAATTTTTTTCTCAGAATCAAAAAAACACGCGGCTTTCTCATGAAATCGGGGTCGAGAAACACGAACATGAAGCTATCTTCTCCATCTGAACACTCTGCGTGTGGGCGGAGTTCTATACTGCAACCCAGGAATTACAGGAGACTAGGTAAAACCAGCTGTTTCCTGGTATTGAAATTTGAAGCATACCCGGTTTGGCATAGTCCTGACTGATTTTCTGAAGAAAATTGAGAGTGCAATTCTTCTTGCTTTCGACTAAATATAATCATAGGATCACGTCATTGGAAGATTTTCGAACTGCTTTTTTCTCGACTTTTTAGACCGTTACGACTGGCACCACGACCAAAAAGTTCTCCAAGTTCTCTTATTAATTGGTCTTGGTACGATCTGTTTCGAAAATAATTTTTTTTACAAAAATATTTCACAAAAAAACTTCTTGTAAATAATGGTTTGTATAGTTTTGTTTTCTCATTCTATACGTTACTTTCATACGTTCACCGAGTGTATTATTCAACCCATGTAGTCTGGTCACGTGGATTGCACCTGGATAGCTTGTAGAATCTGCATGCTGCTTAGACATCCAGAAATTACAAAATTAGAGTCAAGGTGGAGGATGGAATTTTGAAGTTTTTTTGTGTGTGTAGATTTAGAATATATAGAAGGGTTTTGTAGAATTTAGCTGGTTAGTTTACTTTATTATAGAAATGTCAGTCTTTTATTACAAAATAATTATTTACTAGCTCTGGCCAGAGCAAAAGCATTTACTAGCTACATTTACAGAGAGAAAAAGGCAAGACTGATTTCAGCTTTAACTGAAATCAAAAAGAAGAGAAGGGGGAGGGTACAAACTACAAAAAGAAGGCTTGGGCAGACTATCAATCGAAACAAGACTTGAAAGAACATTTTTTGTGTATTGGGAAAAAAAGTTGAGAAAATAGCAAAAGTCGACAAACAAAATATAGCGAAATTCCACTATATTAAAAAAGTCATTTTGTTGTTTTTTTTGTACTTTGGGCATTCTTCTTTGCGTCGAGAAGACGCAAACAAGCTTGAAAAATAATATTTATTCAAATCGAAAAACGAATTATGCTATCATACATGAAATCGTGCCAGAAATTTGGTTTGTTAAGACCAAAATCCCGATTTTACAGACCCTAACCCAAACCCGGGTAGTGTACCACTTGCACAGGTAATTTAAATCCAGTGGATTACCCCGAATTTCCAGTGGATTTCCCCCAAACTGCCAGTGGGGTGTCCATGGACGGCCAGTGGTAAATTAGGAAAACCCACTGCCATTTGGTGGAATTCCAGTGTGATTCAGTGGCAATCAAACATGGACCACCTAGCACTACCACTCGGCTACCATGTCGTTTTAAAACAGAGGTTATATGTAGTATATATAGAGATGAAGATGAGACGAGATCTCGGCGAGATCTCGTCTCGGCCCGATTTTGGCTCAAAAATCACGTCTCGGTATCTCGCTCGGTCATTTTTTAAAATCTCGGTCTCGGTTTTGGTCAATCTCGGTCACCGAAATTTGAAAGAAAGTGGTCGCATTTTGTATCATTTTCTGCACCATCTTGTAACGTTTTTAAAAAAAGCCTTTCTTTCATTCTTATAGTCGTATTTTTTTATTTTGTTGACCATGTCTCATGCTGTTATTCTAGATGAGTGCTGTCTGAAAGATCGGTCTTTTCGCCCTTGCCCAAGCGAACTCAATCTTTCTTTGGTCGACATAGCTATTTGTTCGAGGACGATTTTGGTCAACAATCGCTTCCAGTTGACTCAGCACGGATGAACTGCAGGCTTACAATAAGATGAAATGCATCGGCCCAGAAGAGGTTCCGCTGCTATTTTGGAAGGTATTGCTTTTATATGAAGATGTTTTTGAATAATCCTAGCTTGATTTTACTTAGGCGAATGAAAAATGTATCCAACTCTTGCTAAACTTGCACGTCGTTTTCTCTCAGCCCCAGAAACAAGCCAACAAGTGAGAAAATATTTTCTGTAGCCCGAGATATAACAACTATAGAAGGAGCAATCTCAGTCCAGAGAAAGCCGAAATGCTCATATTTCTGAATAAAGCTTTGCCAATTACTGTTATTGAACATGCTTGTTGTGATATGCTGTTATCTTTAAGGTACATTTTGATCGATTAAATTAGTTTGCTGTAGATATCTTGAGCTTCTGCGAATCTCGGTATTTTGGCCGAGATCTCGGGCGAGATTTCGCTCGGTCACTCCGAAAATCTCGGTCTCGTCAAAATTTGGCCCTAAAAATCTTGGCCGAGGTCTCGCTCGTCCCGATCTGCATCTCTAGTATTATATCCCTTGTCCTCTTTTCGAAAAATCCTGTTTAAAAAAACGTTTTGTTCATACTTTTATTGAAAGTAAATCTTCTGGAAAACAACCTTGAACAACTTTAAACGGCCTAAAACACTCCAAAACACTTGAACTGTCCTGAACACCCCGAATCACTTCAAACCACTAAAAATCAGTTTAAGCACCCTAAACCATTCTAAACGCCTCGAAAGAACCGAAAATGTTTATTTTTGCTAAGGTAGTGCAGTGGCCCAGTTATTAATGACGGTTATCAATTAAATTCTAATGTGAGTAGTTTTAGCACTCGCAGAATATGAAACCATAAGATGATCGAATGGCAATCAAACAAGATATCAAGTCGACAATTTGAATATGAATTAATTACAATGTTGTCATTGTAGACAAAAAGAAGCCTTCAGGCATAATTTGAGAGGGATTTTGGCGGGAAACAATTCGGGATCAAGATTTAGAAAAAGAAATTTGGGATCCCGTCGTGGTCCTGAACGAATTTCCGGATTTGTAAACTAAGATAAAAATAGAAAAAATCCATTTTCATTTCAAATTTGCAAATTTCTGACGTTATGAAACACGAAATAAGTCCGAAAAACTCATGTAACTGAAGTGGCCTCTAAAAGTCTAATTTTACCAGCTAATTACTGAGTTCTCATAACAAATTTAATATTGACACTTTTCTACAAAGTTCTTTTGTAATTTTTTCCCAATCTTTTGAATTCAATCCCCCAGGATCTTACTTTTCTAACGAGCCACCAAACTCTATTTTAAAAATAAGGAATATATATAGATTTGCAGGGTTTAAAAATGCGTCATTTATTCGGATAAATCTTATATCTGCCTTATTTTGGCTAAAAGTCCCTCGTTTTGGCGAAAAGTGCTTTGTTTTTTGGAGTTTTAGTCAAAGAGGTGAATATTTAAAAAGGTTTCAGGTTCGGTCTGTTCATTGGCCGGCCGGCTGACGGTCCTTTTTCGACGGTTTTATAGCATGGATTATTTCATTTTTGAATGCAATGTTAGAATCCAAAAAACGCTAGTCTCCAATGATAATGAAAGTTATACAGGGGTGTCCATAAAAAACTGCACCATTTTTCAAATTTCCGCACTTTCACATTTCCTATGGATCAAATTGAACTTCCCCACCAAAAGTGTGAAATTCCCCGCCAAATTCAAATTCGTTCTAAAATAGTAAATTCCCCAGCAAAATTGTGAAATTCCCACCAATTTTTTTTAAAATATTTATGCCTTTTTCTGTCCAAGACCAACCCAATTTTGCATAATTTTGCAAGAATTCAAATTTTTTAGCCTGAAAATGACTTGGATTGCTAGAATCCCAGTCCGGAGTGCCAGAAGCCTCTGAAAGTTGGTTTTTTGGGGTTTACTAAAAGGAGTGTAAACTTTAAAAAAATTTTACTAAAGGAGTGTAAACTTTTTAAATTTAATCGATTCCGCGGACCCAAAAAATTTTTGAAATCCCAAAAAATTTTTCGAGATTTCACCAACAATTTCTAAAGTTCTAGTTAAAAGTTGACTAATAATATTAATTAACAGAGACAATTATTGACCCTACCATTTGTGAAAAAAAGATTCTTTAAATGTTAATAGTAAATAGCTTTATGTGAATTTCCTCACCAAAGTGTAAAATTCCCCACCTAATTAATTAAATTCCCACCAAATTAAAATTCGTTCTAAAAATAGTGAATTTCCCCACCAAATTTTTTATTCATTGTCTGTGCTATTTATCGTGTAGAAAAAGTCGATCATTGTCTCTTTTTTCGTTCACGGAAGGCAGTTCTAGTAATTATGCCTGTAAGGGAGGCCGATAGCAGAGAAATTAGTAACAGGCCTGGGGCGACCCCGATAGCTCAAATGGTTAGAGCGCTGACTTGCAAGGAGGATATCGTGGATCGCATTTTCCCAGGCCCGTAGAAAAGCCGTACGCGCCACTGGCGTACGCTACTTGCCGCCGGAATTCCGGTTTCTCATGTATTCATCACATGTTTGATAAATCGACTGGGCAAATCAGAATTCCAGTCAGATGGGCTTATCGCTCAGAATTCCAGGTTTAGGATGATTTTGAGTGGTTCAGGGTGGAGTTCTGTGGTAAATCCTGGATTCCACCTCTCCACCACTAAATTTGGTGGCAATTCAGTTGATTCACCATTTTGCCACTGGAATACCAGTGGAAATCACTGGATTTTTAGAGTTAGTGGAATTACAGTGGATTTTGGAGCAATCCACTGGAATTAAATTACTGTGCAAATGGTTATCAAAACACAGTCAAAAATATTTATTTGCTCAAACAAGTCAGTCATTCATTCAATGATCTTCCAGGAAACATAACAACTCGGTGAAAACTGAATCTAATCGTTCCAAAACTCTTCGTTGCAATCCTCAAATTGGTATTAGATGACTCCGAATTGGGATTTTGATGGCCACATTAGCTGTACTCGACGTCTGCCAGCAATGTTCTGATATTGCTTTCATGTACGTCTGTAAAACTTTGATAGCGCTTCCATCGCTCCAAACATCACGACCATACCGAGCATCCTGCAGATCCATTTGGCTCTATCATAGCCATAGGATTGATAAGACCTTAACATAGTAAGCTGATACCCAAATATAATTTCATGGCCTTACGATTTCCACGTTGAGGCATGTTGTAAGACGATCAACAGAGTCAGCCGAAAAGCTAGGATAGGAAGTCTCAAGACGGCTTCTCTGTACTCCGATTGAAAATGGCGTATCTTCATGGCTTCGTTTGCCTCTCTGCACACGTTCACACTGCCAGACGGGGCAATTTCTCATCGGATCCGGAGGCGCTCGGAGTACTGATTTTCGCTGCTCCTTCCAAATGCAGCTCCAGGAGAAAGACTGTTGATAGGAAGAAAATTGGGCTCATAGACTTGCCCCTAGCTCTTGAGTCCATAACGTCGCTTCTGGGCTAAAACTGAATTCAGCGTAAAAGAAGGTTTGAAAATTACTAACATCACGAACATCCGAAGAATTTTGCTGCATGAACCTAATGTCTTCACCACGAAAATGCGAAAGAGGGATAGCTTCAACTCTCGCGGTACGAAGAGACTTATCGATCAAAATTATTTAACAAAGAAAAGATTAAACACTAACGTCGTTCTCGGTGACTTTCCATGATACGGAAACCAAGACGATATACCCTTTCAGGCGTAAGTGAAGAGAGACAACTAGCAATAGTCGAGGTACCATCACTCGATCGATTACCCTTCAATAGCTGTAAACAATTGCCGTATAAATATATATTTAATAAGGGAATACACACGTGCACAATGTTGTTCATCACATCCTCGGAGTTGTCGAATTCACGCATCTGCACAATAGAAGCTTTGGTGGAGTATAGCAAACAAAAGCCTTACGCGAAAAAACTCTTCGGGGTAAGCTTTCGGAGCTTTGCAATCTTGCTTCGCTTCATCAAGGACTTTTGCAGAACGAGAATTACGTCTTACGGTAAGCACACTCGGAACATGTGGGAATGATGACTAGATCACCGCCAACTTCTCCTTTATGATTAACAGGGTCCTGTGGCTGATCTAAATAACACTTTGAATGTCTAGACTGGCGATGGTTCTTTATTCGGATGCTCACCACACATTTCTGGACCACTGCAAACTTAATATTCTTGATCGTCCAGATCATTCGAATGTTAGCGACTAAAACATTAATTGTCACAAATTATTACAGATATCTGAACTTTTTAAGTGACAAGCGCCTGAAATGCTTTTATGCATTTTAAACGGTGGTCTCAAGAATTCCTGACTTTCAAACAGCGATAAAGTTTCTTCTCGTCTCATTTCTTCTAAGACAACTAAACTTAGAAATAACATACAAGTTTTTGGCATATACAGTTGACGCTCTCTATAACGACGCTTCCTAACGACTCGGAAAAAGACAGCTATTTGTCACGAACGACTCCTTTACGTCAAAACGGGACTCTTTAAACGACGCCCTCATAAAGACTCAGTTTAGCCGGTCTTTGAGAGTCATTATAGAGAGCGTCGACTGTAATGTGAAAACACGATTTTTGCTTGGTTCCTAGGTTTGGATGTTGGATATGGTTAACTTTGATATGAAAGGCCAAAACCGTAGGGCGACAAGCGAAAATATATTTTGACATAATTTTTTTGATATTATACAAGAAGCTGCGCACTTTCTCCGAGTCAATTAGCATTTACAAATTTTGAAACAAGTTCGACACAAAGAGTTAAATCCATATTAACACTCTTTGATTTCGAATTTTCGCCTTTCCCCTTATGTTTAAATTGGATATTTTCACATAAGGGGGGACCAAGGCAAATTCAAAATCAATTTTTTCATTTTTCCCAATTTTTGAAAAAAAATCTAAAAGATCATCTGTCAGCGTGAATTCTGAGTCAGCTTGCGCAAAAGTCACGCATGAAGTCCGAATGTTAAAGCGTCTGTAAACTCTCAATCTGTACAAGGCCTATCTTGAGTCAAGCAAAAGTTCTTAGCGAATTTTTACTCACTGTAACTCACTGTGAAAACTAAAGTTTAAGTTCGGGCGTCATAGAACCGATGTACCCGAAACCTCAGTTGCAAGTGATTCTAATGTTTGACAAAAATCACAAAAAATCACTGACTCTTTGGATGAGGGACACACCTATCATCAGATGCAAGGTCAGTCGGTTCCTGTATTTTCTTTCTGTGACAGCAGAGGACCACTAGATCAGCTTTTTTGGGATCCTACTTTCATCTGTTCTTTTTGCCTGGAAATAAGAAATTTTTATCAAGGAACCAAAAATTCGTTCATCCAACCTTTTTAAGCGTATTTTTAGCAATGTTAAAGTCATAGTCCAAAGTTTTTTCAGCGACGTTTATCGGCTTGCTTTTCACAACCTGAAGCAGCTCGCTTCCTGTTAAGCATTAATTTTTCCTTCGCAGCATCGACAGACGAACGATTTCCTCCTTGCTCAATTCCCGGAAAGAATAACATCACTAATTTCTGCTTGACCAGTTAAAAACAAACGCATTCCATCGCAACTATCGTGCTTTTTTCTTCCACCGACATGCAACAAAGAACCATTTGAATGACCTCCTCGATCTCTTCAAATGAATACTCAAGTGGAAATCTAAATTTTTTAAACGCCAATATGTTTGTAAAATAAAATGCACCTTTCTTTGCAATTGATTTGAAATTAGATTCAGTACTAGCCAGCTGGCTACTGACTGTAATACCTCTTTCGGCTTTGCGTGCAATTCAAACGCTCTGAGATGCTCGAGCATAGCTTGTCTTCTTCTGTTCAGAATCATCTAGCTTCTGTTTAGCATCACCTTCGATTCATCAACCTCTATCGAGCTTTTCTGATCGCTTTTCGCTTTCTTATCAGCTGACATCTAAGGATAAATAATAAAATACTGGCAAGTGTGAAATCAGCCTAGAATGAAGAATTGAAGATATGTAACTTTGCCGACCTCACTCCGTCTTTGAAATTCCAATATGAGAGGGCTAGAAGCATATCGGCATACAGGTGGTTTCAAGAAATTCGCACATTTTAAACTGCCATAATTTTTGTTCTACGCGAATTGGAAATTCTGTAAACGCAGATCGTCCTCAGTTTTGATGTCAATTTTTTTGTATATAATGTCAAAATCACGATTTTCGCTTGGTCCCCCTGTGTTTGGTCTTACCATCTAGAGGCCATCTACAGGTCAGGTCTACAGGTTATCTACTACAGACTCGAACTTAGAAGCTCGAAAATTTCGATGCTTCGGCTCGCTCGAAGTTCAAAAAAATCAAACTTTCGACCGAAAGTTAAAATAATTGTTTTTGGGGGTTTACTAAAGGGGGGTAAACTTTTTGCAAAAATTGAATGAGCGGATCCAGTCAGATGCGCTTAATCGCTCGGAATTTATCGTTATTCCACTTAAACCGCTCTAAACTAAGTTTCTGAGCGATTTGAATGCGCCCTAAAAGTAGCTCCTCAATTAGTGCGTATTGTAGAGTTTAAGTGCTGTTGTCAAGTACTTTAAGTTTTCTCTGCGGAATAAATCGGATCGAAGGGCAATCGCCTCATTACCAACCACATTCCAGACTCTCTCCAGCCAGCTATCCACTCTCTATTTGCATGCATTTGCCCCTGTGTGTTTTGCTGGATTGCTCACCCTCACCACTTATCTCACCAGCTATGTGTATGTTGTGACCCTGTACTATATTGCCCACCTATTGTGTGATTCTCCGTGGAAATATTGTATTGTAGTTTGTGTTTATGGCTTTAGCCATTTTGCCTTTTCTATTATTCATGTTTGTATTCTTATGATGTAGCTATTTGTGCTCCCTAATTAAAGCTTAATAAAACTTACACTCTTCTTACCACATTCACACTATAAGGGTCGGAACCACCCTCTGAGGAGATCTAATCTGTATTTGAGGTGTCTGCAGCACCGATTTACTATCAGTGGTCGTATTGAATTTACTGGTAGCAGCAGAGCAATCCAGTGGTCGTGGTGAAAGGAAACTGTGACGACCAGGTCAGTTGATTTTTGAAATTTTGTCGAAAATCCAAAGGGAAAGGAGCCGGGGCCGATTCAAAAACGCGCCAGGACGTATAAGACTTACGTGAAAAGTAAGCATCACCAGGAAAAAGAGTAAGACTCGCGAATCGAGCATGAGGGGTGAATGTGATCTAAAGCCATATTATTGATTGGGGAGGCCAAGCCAGTGAGAGAGCCAAACCCGCCCTATCCCAAGTCCAAGCAGTCAAGCCAGTTGAGAGAGCCAAACCCGCCTATCCCAAGTCCAAGCCAGTCAAGCCAGCTAAGAAAAGTTAGTTGGTAAAAGCGAGAGCCAGAGCAGTGTATTTGTGGGACTAGATCGGAAGAAGATTTAATGAACCAACTTAGTGAAATTAGTTAGTGAGTGTGATCGAAATGTTTTGCTGTGGAGTTGTAATGTTTAATAGTAGTGCTTGAATAAATAAGTTAGCAATCGACCCCCCCCTTTTCAATAGTGAGTGTGACTCGCCTGAAGGTGGCGAGAAAATACGCCTCTTCATGGCGATCTTGGCTACCCTGGGAAAAATTCTCGGGGGAGCGTTCTGATAATTTTTTTTTAAAATCCAGTACCATTTTTTTCCTTCCTTGTTAAAATTTCTAGTCAATTTCTTCTTTAAAATCTTTCCAATCCTAAGCGTGTTTTTCTAGTCCGATTTTTAAATTTTCTAGTCACAAGTCAAATCTATTTTCGTTCTTACTTCATGTCTCATCGTTGCTCCTTTAACTTATTTCTAACGCCTCTAGTCTCTTTCGCCAATTCTAGTCAATCTTTCATTTAATTAGTTTAAGCTTATCGTGGGCGCTAAATCTTTATTAAGTTCCGTGTTAGTCTTGTTATCTCCATTCCTCCTCGGTGTACCAGCTGGCGCCGGCTGTTCGTAGGTGTTGTATTGGTAGGTGTTAGCTTGGATTTTCCAAAAGACTTAGCATATGGTCTAAGTGATTAGGGCCCCAACGCCCACGAACCGCACTGGGAAGAGAAATTGGATATAAACGAGAAATATCTTGCGGGCTTATCATTTATTCCTGGCTGCTAAATATCACTATTGGCTCAAGAAGTTGTTATTTGGTTTGGTTGAACGATCACTGCTGTGGAATTAAACTCAAGGATTGCCGGTGGGCTTTTAATCAAACATTATTTTTGTAATACTCAAGTTAGCCAAAATATTTAGCAAATTTACGTTAAGATTTTTGCCTTAGAAAAACACTTTTATTGCCTTAAATAAAATATCAAAAAAAATCAAAAAAATTGTGTGTGCTGTGTGTGTTTTGCTAAACTGGAATTAGGTCCTCTACTGCCAACTCACTCCCACTCAAGGTGAACAACCACCTGACCAACCACTCCCACTTTAACTAACTGCCACTCTCTCCCGCCACCTGCAGACCCACTCCATCAGTCAACACCCTAAATGGCGCAGATTTCTCAAGAAGATCTGGATGCCATTAAAACCCAAATTAAAGCTGAAATCGCAGCAGAGATCAACAAACTGACAGAGGTCCAAACCTCAAGCTACCTGCGTATACAGCAGGCTCCAGTTTCGGCACTCCTGAACAATTCTACGAGCACGCTAACTACGCAGGCATGTCAGAGTCTAGATGCTGCCAGCCTTACCTTTGCTCCTCAGTGGAGAGCCGAAAGCCATATACCAGAGCCTGCCAAATGCTGTAAAAACCAACTGGAAGAACCTGGTCACAGAAATGGGTCAGAAAATGTTAATACCTGGTGCTGACAATTTCAGTGAACACAGTGCCCAACACAGTCTGACAGATGACAACCTCAGCACTCACAATGACACAAGAGCATCAGAAGTTTCACCTTCTGAACACTCCACCTTGTCTGCACAGCATCCACATCACCCGTCACCATCACTCATCTCCATTGACTCCCAATTCACCGCAGAACACTATAGTTACACCAGAGCCAACTCCACAAAAGCCATCTTCAAGTAAAAAGGCCACTTCAACTATTCCGGAGCGATTGTACCCTAGGCGTGCTAGAAAACAAAGAAAATTGTTCAGTCCAAGCAACCCTACTAAGTCTGGCATCCATTCCGTTCAAGTAGTTCGAAATGGATGGTCGAGAAGCTTCAGGCAGTTTTCTTCATGTCTTTGCTTCACATGTGGTTGCCAATGCTGTCGACTCCAAGGTTGACCAATGTGAAAGCCCATGGCCATTTTACTTTTTTGAACTCTATTCGCATGATCATAGGGTGGACTGCCAAACGACAAATGTTCAAATTCAGCGACATTCAGCCAAGCCTAATCCCAAAAAGCAGTTGCCCGGACAGTTCAGCAAATCCAAACAAATTCAGTGGAATTGCTTCATTTTAATGGCGACAGTTCATTCGGTAAGTTTTTCTAGATGACTGTTTAGGGTGGCGAAGAATCAAGGGCAAGAGAGTCCGCTGGTGCGCTGAGAGTGTTAGATTGTGTGTCTTTGCCGTGTGCTTTTGCCGTTATAACTTGCCTTGTTTAAAGACAAACGCAGAATCCAACATATGTGTGTTGTTAACAAAAGCATTTTTCTCGCTTCTAATTTTTATCTAAAGTCGCATTTATTTTCCTAACAAAAGATTTCTTCACAATTCAATTCTTGAAAACTACTATTTTCTCTTGCTTGTGACGCAAACATCTGGCAGTAGCACACACACCCCATGGATCAGCGATGGACGATTGATTTTGCAAATCAAACACAGTCCCTGCGGCACAAGATCTAAAAAAAAAAAAACAAGCCTAAACAATAACACACAAACAGCTAATTCACTAACCAGTTCTTCTAGTCTTAATTGCAGGAGTGATTCGTCGCAGCTGATGAAGCATCTTGACCACCACTAGGCATCCGATCAGTAGCAAAATTATTTCCACCAACATGACTCCAGGAATGATCAACGTCTTCCACTGAGCAACTACCCATGTGGTGGGATTGTTTTAAAGCACATCTCTGGATGTTCATCTTAAAGCTAATCTATTATTTCAGGTTTACATAAGAAAAAAACTCACACTCCCAATGGCGCCAGCATTGCCCGGGCATGCCCCCCGCAGCCATTTAACAGTAACAACATAAAAACCACACACAAACAAAAATGCTACACACAAAAAATTTAAAAGAGCTAGCCCACCAAAAGAAAAAGTGGAGTGGCCATCATTTTGCTAGTTTACTGCCATTTATTAAAACGTTTTTAGCCTATTGTTAAGGCTTGTTGTGTATGTGTATTCTTGTTCTACAATTGTATTTGCCTACCCAGCAGCTCGCTACTACTCACAGTGAATCATCATTCTATTCATCCAGTTTCCTTGCGCATACCAAGTCTCTACTCCTCCGTCCGGAATCACTTCTATGCAGTCAGCTTCCTTGCCATCTTCTCGGAGTCATGCAGCTTCCCTTCTTTGCAATTTCCCACAGCTTGATTCCCTTCAGATGTCTTGACATTTTCTACCCTCTTCATCCTCCTCATTACCCATATAACTCAATATGGCAATACACCCTGCAACCCTAGTTTCAAACCGATTCCATCGGTACACAGTTCGAGATTGGAATCTCGTCTGAGGGGAAGTGGAGCGAAAGCAAGCCTTGATCATCTGCTAGTTGAACCATGTTTAGTCGTTAATTCCATGACCTTTAATAACATTGGATTGGTTAATCTCATCTCTCTTGGGGCAGAGTGAGGTGGTGGAATGTGATCTAAAGCCATATTAGTGATTGGGGAGGCAGCAGTTGAGAGAGCCAAACCCGCCCTTATCCCAAGTCAAGCAGTCAAGCCAGTTGAGAGAGCCAAAACCCCCCTATCCCAGTCCAAGCCAGTCAAGCCAGTTGAGAGAGCCCCAAACCCGCCCTACCCCAAGTCCAAGCAGTCAAGCCAGCTAAGAAAAAGTTAGTTGGTAAAGCGAGAGCCAGAGCAGTGTATTTGTGGACTAGATCTGGAAGAAGATTTAATGAACCAACTTAGTGAAAATTGTTATGAGTGTGATCTAAATGTTTTGCTGTTGGAGTTGTAATGTTTAATAGTAGTGCTTGAATAAATAAGTTAGCAATCGACCCCCCCCC
>SADC01000630.1:0-33660 GCA_004194705.1 Ditylenchus dipsaci | reverse complement strand
CTTTAAGCCCTGTTTCCAATGAGCGGATTTTCCTTTCACTTCACTCTCAGTCTGCCTCGCACTTTCACTCTCACTCTCAGTGTGTACCCAACAGAAAAAATTGGCTTTCAGTCTTACTTTCACTCTCACTTGCACTCTCACTCTGACTTTCATGTACCAATGAGTTTTTTTTTGACTCTCACTCTCACTTTCAGTGTATCCAAAGACTTTTTTCAGTCTCACTCACAAATTTTTCGGGAAGGAGAGAGATGTGCCATTTTAGATTGTGTCGAATCAAATTGTGCCTTTTGGTTTGTGGCCCTGCAGTTTGTGCCCTTTTCAAATTGTGCCAATCAATTTGTGCCTCTTCTGTTTGTGCCATTTTCAAATTTTGCCTATGTATTTTGTGTCACGATTTTGACTAATTTTAGCTATCAAAATAACGTAATTATTTCCCAGAAGGCTCCCAATTCAAAATCGCCATGACCAGCACTTTGGGTCAAGCGATCACTTCACAGTTGCGCACAACAAAAAAAATTTTTCACGTTGTTCGGGTTACAAAACCTATTTTCTGGACTAATTCGGGTATGCTGATGATGTTTGACAGTAGCAAAATAACATTTTATCGGGTATTTTTTTTAGTTTTATAGAATAACTGATTTTGGTAAAATCAATTATTAGCTAAAACTCAAAAAATAACCGAGAAAATGTTATTTTGCTACTGTCAAACCATCTTCAGCATCCTGAGTTAGTCCAAAAAACAGGTTTTGGAAATGAAAAACGTAAAAAAAATTTAAAAAATTTCGATCCAAGTGGACGACCACTTGGTTTTGTTGTACCAGGTGGTAGTACCCCAGGTTGGGGGACTCAGGTAGTGCAGTGGTACCCGGGTAGTAATGTCTTGTCTTGTAAAGGGCTTTTAAAAATTTAAAATGTTTTCTATGATCCAACCTCAGTTCTACTGGATAATCCATACACCAACCAACCAAGTGGGGGACCACTTGAATCAAAAATTGTTTTACGTTTTTCATGTTCCGACCTGTTTTCTGGACTGATTCGGGCACGCTGAAGATGGTTTGACAGTAGTGAAATCACGTTTTATCGAGAAAGTTTAAGTTTCAGGCAATAATTGATTTTACAAAATCAATTATTGCACAATACTGAGAAATACACACACAACCATAGTTTACCACTGTCCAAACCATCTTCAGCGTCCCCGAATCAATCCTGAAAACAGGTTTTTGAACGCGAAAAAAGTAAAAAAAATTTTGATCCAAGTGGTCGACCACTTGGTTTGGTGCTTCAGACTAAAAATATAATGAGGCTTGACTTGCTAGGTAGGTTTATGTGAAAGAAACATACCAGGAGATACAAAGAGAGAAATATAAATAAATAAAAAAAATTGAAAAAATTCACCTCTCAGTCTGCCTCTCACTCTCACTCTCAGTCTTTTTCAGTTTCAAGTCTTATAAAAGTTGCCATTCACTCTCACTCTCAGTCTGCCTTTCACTCTCACTCTCACATGGGTACACACTGAGGGTGAAAGTGAAAGGAGAGTCAAAGTCAGAGTGAGAGTGAAAGAATTTCGTGTACCCAATGAAAGAGTGAGAGTGAGAGTGAAGGTAAAATCCGCTCATTGGAACAAGCCTTACTGAACACTCATTATGATTGCTCCACACTTCGATGTACTGTTCTAGTTTGTCGGTGATAGACATTTATGAACATTTATCTTGCGGCAATTTCTTAAATGCTAGAAAAAAGTTGAATTTACACTTTCAGGTCAGCCCAAACTTGTCGGCTAAGTGCGTATATTTTTAAGTTAATGAAGCCCCACAGAAGAAGAAGTCACATGGCATATGGTCAGGTGAACAGGATGACTACGGAAAACCCCGTCTCTGCCTATCCTGCGTCCTTCACCTTTGAGCCACAAGCGCAGATTCACGGAGTGATGTGGAGTAGCTCCATCCTGCATAAATATCAGGTCTCCAAAACTGAAGTGCGTGAAAAATTCTTCTTAAGACCCCCGCCCTGGCGATGCACTCGTAACATTGCCATCACAATAGACTGGCCCTTCAATTCCTTGGCGTTTGAAAGCTATCACCGACAACTAAGAATAGTGCATCGAAGTTGGCGAAGAAATGCAGAGCAATCATAAGTGAGTGTTCAGAAAACTTGAACATTTCTAGAAAAATTGGTGATTTTGTCAAGCGTTTTTTCGTTGTGGCTCATTAAACAATGTTATGCAAATCAGGTGTCAATTTTGTTTCCCGGAATCTCAGCTTTCGAACAAAAAAAGATTGCTAAAAAAATAACGAAAATATATATAGTTTACAGGCAAAACAATGTGCCGAAAATCTTTGTCGTGCGGTATTTTAGCTCTAGCACTTGGGTCCTAATTATATTTCTCTGTGTAATAGACTAAATGTGAGCCTAGAATCGTGGCTGCCCATTGATGTATTATGAATCAGACGATGCTTCAGAATCAGCAGATGTCTGGTCTTTTTTGTGACGGAAAAGCCACCTTCTTCAACTCTGAACACGAACGACTATCAAAATTTTTTTCAAAAATTATTATTTTTCAATGAAAAAAAATTTAGGAAAGTCTCTCGATTCACCACAATTTTGTCCTGAATTCGAAACCATTGAGATCAGATTAAAATGAAATTTATAAGCTGAGATATAGCAATTTGAGTAGGTAAGTCAGAAATTTCGCTCCACCTAGCTACTTTTGTGAATATCTTGGCTTATAAATAATATTTTGATCTGATCTCAACGTATTCGGATTCAGGACAAAATTTAATGTAAGTAAGAGACTTTCCTACAGTTTTTTCGATGCGTAGGCGTTTGGCCCCTTTTGTGAGATGGCGTTGGCGTTCTGCCCTAAGTTCTATTTTAGCCACCAAAGCTTTTTTTTTAAAGCCATTTTGTAGTTCGTAAGACATTTTTTAGTCCCGGCTAACATGCGCTGGCCTGCCCTAAGCCTAAGTTAAAGAAAATGCCTAAGTGGCTAAAACAGAACATAGGCAGAACGCTAAAAATGTCACAAAAGGGGCCAAACGCACCTACGCCACTTTTTCTTGAAAAATTACAATTTTGGATAAATTCGAAAAAAAAAATTTCATTTATAGTCGGAAATCGATATTTTTATCCTGAACAACTATAACCCTTTTTCCGGCGTCTCGTAGATACCCCTTTTTTAATAAATTTTTGCATTTTATAAGACAACCAGGGAAGAAAAAAACAATGGCCGAAAAAAAATTCCGAAAAAGTTAAATTCTGAATTGGCCAAATTTGGCCAACCGGCTCGAAGCGGTAAAAATAGTTATGGCGCCAATTCGAAACTGAAGCTATTTTGAGGACAAGTGTTTGAAATTTTTATACAATTTGTAAACGTTTTCATACAAATAATAAATGACGTACAAAATTCGATAATATTCCGCTTGACACCTTCTGCACGCCACTGCACATTGCTTTCTCAATTCCTTGCATCTAGCGCGCGAAATGACTGATTTTTAAAATTGTCTTCTAACTCATCTTTACTATGGCTAAATTGATTTTTGCATTCATTTTCGTTTGAAAAAATAACGACGTGGTGAACAGAACAAAAATTCACTAAAAAAAAGTAAGAAAAAAGCGATGAATGGATAAATAAATAAATATTTTAGATAGTTTTTTTTAAAAAATACCGCTTTGGGCCGTTGGCCAAAATATGGCCACGATTATAATTGCTTCGAAAATATTACTTTTATATTTCTACACTTGCAAGTAAAAGTTGCATTGCCATCTGCAGGAATAGCTTTTTATATTATATAAATAAAAGGATAATGTAAATGATATTCTTGTTAATTAGACCAAATAAACTTATAAAATCGTGTAGTAGAAAATGTCCAAAAATACAACTTTTGACTTAATTTTTAGCAATTTTTGTTTGTCTTCTGTCAGTCTTTTTATCACTAAAATGTTTTCCAACTTTTTCTCTATATTTTTCAGAAAAAAATTATGTCTGAACGTGAGAAATAAGTCGTAACTGGTGACCATAAAGTTCGGAATGGACTTTTGAACTAATTTCTAGCAATAAAATTTATTCCCCAAAATAATTCCAAACATAGGGTTTGTAGGCCTGACTCTCTTCTTTAAAATGGCATATTGCTTTCAGCTTGATTATTTTAGATAAGTCACCATTTGGCTCCAAACACTTGTCCAGTCATTTTGTGAAGTTGACCAGCGTTTTCATCACTTTCACTGGTCAAATGTTTTATTGAATTTTAATCGTCATAACAATATGTTATCACCATGTTGTAGCGCAGCTCAAGAGCTACAAAATGCACATTACAGAATGATTTTTTGAAATCTGAGTGTTGATAATGGCCTTCTAGAAAAAATAGATTTTCTGAAAAATGGCCAAAATTTGAAAAAATTGGAAAAACTTGGATTTTGGCCATTTTTTTCAGAAAATCTATTTTTTCTAAAAGGCCATATATCAACACTCAGATTTCAAAAATCATTCTGTAATGTGCATTTTGTAGCTCTTGAGCTGCGCTACAACATGTGATAACATATTGTTATGACGATTAAATTCAATAAAACATTTGACCAGTGAAAGTGATGAAAACGCTGGTCAACTTCACAAAATGACTGGACAAGTGTTTGGAGCCAAATGCTGACTTATCTAAAATAATCAAGCTGAAAGCAATATGCCATTTTAAAGAAGAGAGTCAGCCTACAAAACCCTATGTTTGGAATATTTTTGGGGAATAAATTTTATTGCTAGAAATTAGTTCAAAAGTCCATTCCGAACTTTATGGTCACCAGTTATTTGTATGAATTTTCGAACTGGCCAAATATGGCCAACCGGCAAAAGAGGGATAAACATTGAGTAAAAAAATTTGGCCCTATCCCTCAATGGGGGGTTTTTTTTGCCTTGGTCGCCCCTGCTGTTTTTTTATGATTTTTAGGCTTTAGGCTTAGGCAAGGGTTGGCCAGCGTATGTTAGGACGGACTCAAACGTATTTAGACTCATGTTTAAGTTCGTCCTAACATACGCTTGCCTACTTTTGCTGAGTCTTAGCCTAAATCTCACAAAACCCCTCCCTCCATTGAGGATAGGGCCAGTCTTTATTTACAGTTTGGCTGACTATTGATCACACATGGTATCTATTGCTTTTTCTGAATAATTAGACTTATTTTTGAACTCCAATTACAAGAGCGTTAATTTTAGTTATTCATGCATGTCTATACTTTCTGAAAAATTGATCTTTTTGAAAAGTTGTCTATCGAACTGCTTATAGTACTGTTTCAATATCTATCTGATGTAGACTTGTGGAAGCTAGTTCGACCTTTGTGCAAAAGATTTACGCTTTGTTAAATCACAGTCCACTGCATTGGATACAAAAATCAGAAGTCTTCTTAATTTTCACGCTATTTTCTAAATCTAAAATGTAAAAATGAATATTTTAGAAGCAGTTTGATTTTCAATTTCTTTGAGACTTGTCCAAGGGTGGAGTAGAGAAGGTACTTCCCATGCTCCCCGCTTCTACTTTCGGCAGAAAGAAGCATCAATGCATGGAGTAAGGTGACTGCGGCATGTCGCACTCACAACCTTCATAGAGGAAAAGCACCTGCTTTGACTATATCAACAGCATGGGGCGCAGGTTTTGCTTGAGTGGCGGAGAAGATTTTCTGTGGCCTTGTGGGATGTTGAAAAAGCATTTGAGGTTATTTTGTAACTTTATTTTTGATGGGTTTTTGCGCGAGTATATGCATTACCTTATTCTTTCATTTTTTTTAGAATTTTCAGTTTTTTTTGGCTGTTGGGACACATGTTAAGGATGTGCTAAAAAAAACTTCTAGCTCGTTCTAACTTGTGCCTAAGTTTGAAAAACAAAAAATGTATAAAAAACGGCTCTATTTTTATTCATGCCGACGCCGATAAAAAAATGTGCTTTGGTCCCCCTGCTGATTTTTCGCGATTTTTTTTTCTCATAGCCTTGAAAAAAAACCGATTTGCAGAAGTATCAGTCCATCTGCTCAAATTTTTAGTCTTTTATATTAACCTACAACTAAATCAATCTTTTTCAATGAAAAGTATGCTGGTTTCGGCGTGGAGGACAACTTGGGGACCAAGGCAAAAGTTGATTTTTTGCAAAAAAGGCAACAGGAAGGACCAAGGCATATTTTTTTCGGCATCGGCATGAGCACATATAGAGCCGAAAAAACTAAAAAGCACATTTGAAAAATAGGAAAATCGGAGGACACGTTCCAATGCCCAGGATGGTGGCCGACTCTAATTTTACAATAATAACACTTTTTATAAGGATGGGATTTAGCGGGTTATTTTTAATACAGTTAACCTTCTATAAACGGTCATCCTAGGGACAAAGCCTCGGGTGCCTGTTTATAGAGGACGCCTGTTTAGGAGTAATGACTAACCTTAGGTCTTAAAAAGGCTTGTTTACAAAGGTTCACTTAAGAGACATGGATACAAAATGATTTTTTTTATCAAGGATGCTGTGAATGAAATACAGAATTGTAACAGCTAACAACATATAGATTCTCTTCATTCAGACTCAATTTTATCATTTGTGGTTTGCTTCTTTTTTCTTATCCTATCTTTAGAAAGAAGATCATGAAAATTGCTATATAAAGCTAGTTTAAGATACTGCATTACTTCGTTGTGATGAGAATACTGATCTAGTACTGAGGCACTTGGTTGAGTGAAACCTAAAGGTATGGCCACATAAAAGTGTCGACTTTAGCGTGTTTTTAACGCGGGAAGAGTTGTACCTTTTTTATTCACTAAAACTTTTTTTCTGTTGTTACCATTTTTTTAGCTAAGATTCAGAGCTTCAAAATGAGATATTGACAAGCAACATCTGATAAAAAAAAAATTGGGTTTAAAATGCTTAGTTTCGCACTTGGGTCGACACTCGTCCGGAGCCTGTATCTTAGCTACAAAATGGTGCCAACAGAAAAAAGTTTCAGTCAAGAAATAAGCGCAGCTATTTCCGCGTTAAAAACATGCCAAATCTCACACTCAGGTCGATACTCATTGTGAACGTGTTTCAGGGAAGTAAAACTTTTGAAAAATATATTTTTTTATCGTTTTCAGTATGTTTGATTGCGATCGGTTAATGCATTGTTTCGGTTGACCGGGTCCTACTGAGAAATTCCGACAGTAGCTGCACTTCATTTCTTGACTGAAACTTTTTTTGTTGGCACCATTTTGTAGTTGAGATTCAGGCTCCGACAAGTGTTGACCTGAGTGCGGAACTAAGCATTTTAACCCAAATT
Source organism: Ditylenchus dipsaci (assembly GCA_004194705.1). Classification (NCBI taxonomy): domain Eukaryota; kingdom Metazoa; phylum Nematoda; class Chromadorea; order Rhabditida; family Anguinidae; genus Ditylenchus; species Ditylenchus dipsaci. The sequence goes on along the minus strand of SADC01000630.1, from coordinate 26,391 downwards.
TTTATATGATGTTGCTTGTCAATATCTCATTTTGAAGCCCTGAATCTTAGCTACAAAATGGTACCAACAGAAAAAAAGTTTTAGTCAAGAAAGAAAGTACAGCTCTTCCCGCGTTAAAAACATCCCAAATCTCACACTCAGGTCGACACTATATGTGAGCGTGCCTTAAGGGTCTGTCACTAAACTTGTCACTATAACGAGGTCTCCTGTGAATTTATTTCAGATGATTTTGGTAGGCTGATAATGACCGTTTATTAGAAGAGTATATAATAAAGCATCTAGTTTATCGTCAAGAGTTTTGACTCCTTTTCCAAAAAACCCCTAAAATCTGCCAAATATAGTACAGTCAAACCTCGATTTAAGGACAGCCTAGGGACTGGCCAAACTGCTGTCCTTAAATCGAGTGTTCTTAACGTTTTTCTCATTTTTGTGTGCGGGTTCATAACTTTTTAGTCTAATGAAACACGCAGCTCGATACCTCAACACTCTGAATACGGCTCATTTTTGACCCCGGCTCTATATGTGTTCGTGGAACTCCCAAAAAAATTTTGCCTTGGTCCCCCTGTTGTTTTTTTTTCGTAATTTTGAAATTTTGCCTTGGCCGAAGGCCGGCCAGGTAAAAAACCCTTTAAGGAATTTTTCTCTTTAATGATTTTTTACCTGGCCGGCCTTCCGCCGACCCCTAATTCAATGGAAGTTCACCTTTCTGTCCACCGTAGTAAATGGACAAGGGCTCACATACTTTAAAAAAAGGTTTTTGGCTGTTTGATACTTTTTAAGACTTTTGAAAAAAAATATCAAAACAAATCAACAGGGGGGACCAAGGCACAAATTTCAAAAAATTACGAAAAAAAAACAACAGGGGGGACCAAGGCAAAATTTTTTGGGAGTTCCACGAACACATATAGAGCCACCATTTTTATGTAATAATTTTGCCATAAAAGGACCAGAATAGCCATTTAAATAGGGTTCAAGGGCTGTATTGGGAGGGAAGGGAATAATACAGGGGCCACTTTTTCTAGCTGCTTTACCATGTTTTTCAACTCGGGCCGTGGCAAAAATAGACTCTATATGCATTTTATGATCAAGTGTACTTCTCGGAATCATGTCTAAGGTAAGTGCGTGCGCGCATCTCTAACTCTCAAGCCCCTGCGCCCCTTCGGGGGCTTGGGGCTTGGAGTTGAGATGCGCACACCCACATACCTTAGACACAAATCACTCGAAAGTGACTCTGGATGCATGAAAAAGCATGCATACCAGAGTTATTTATGCGGTAGCCCCAGTATTCAAAACTATGTTCAACATCCTCCTTTCCGTTCGAAATTTGGGTGCCTTAAACCCTCATTAATTAGTGGCCCTGTTTTGTCCCTTCCCCTCCCAATACAGCCCTTGAACCCTATTTAAATGCTTTCTGGTCCTTTTATGGCAAAATTATTACATAAAAATGGTTTTTGAGTGCATATAAAAAAGTTGGTTTGGGGGGGGGGGGGTACAATGAAATAGGTCATTATTTTTGGGGGGGGGGGGGGCTACACTGGAATAGCTTTTTAGGGGGGGGGGTTCAATGGAATAGTGCCAAAAATTCTTCTAAAAAGCAAAAACTCAGTTTAAAAACAGGAAAAATTCAAAAATTCCCTTTTTAAACTGAGTTTTTGCTTTTTAGAAAAATTTTCTTTATATAATCTGAAAAACGATCTGCAAAATCGGAATCCTTACGATATTTGGGACCAGACTGTAAAAACAGAATTTGAAAAAGCTTTGAAAATCGAGCTAAAAAAGTGTCAGACCAAGGCGGGAACGAACTTTTGGGGGTGCCATAGTAGAGAGGTTTGACTGTAAATCTAAGAATTACGGCACCGACACCAGCTCACGGCACCGACTTCGAAAATTTCGGCACCGGCACCAGCTCAGGGCACCGACTTTGAAAATTTCTACACCGTTGCTACTTACAACACTAGATGAAAGTACTGAAGTGTGAAAGAAAAAGAGTGCCACCAATATCTATGCATATCCGAGTAATCTGGGTACATTACACCACCCACCTTTTTATAATATTTAGATGGTTTACACATCTTATTCATTTCTAGATTTTTATGTCAAAAATGTTTTTCTAGCAACAAAAGAGCAATAAGGACTGTGCAAAATAGCATGTTTTTACCAAAATACCCTAAATCTACTTATTTACAAAAAATTGCTCGATACCTCAACACTCTGAATACGGCTCATTTTTGACCCCGCTCTATATGTGTTCGTGGAACTCCCAAAAAAATTTTGCCTTGGTCCCCCCTGTTGTTTTTTTTTCGTAATTTTTTGAAATTTGTGCCTTGGTCCCCCTGTTGATTTGTTTTGATATTTTTTTTCAAAAGTCTTAAAAAGTATCAAACAGCCAAAAACCTTTTTTTAAAGTATGTGAGCCCTTGTCCATTTACTACGGTGGACAGAAAGGTGATCTTCCATTGAATTAAGGGTCGGCCGAAGGCCGGCCAGGTAAAAAAATCATTAAAGAGAAAAATTCCTTAAAGGGTTTTTTACCTGGCCGGCCTTCGGCCGACCCCTAATTCAATGGAAGTTCACCTTTCTGTCCACCGTAGTAAATGGACAAGGGCTCACATACTTTAAAAAAAGGTTTTTGGCTGTTTGATACTTTTTAAGACTTTTGAAAAAAAATATCAAAACAAATCAACAGGGGGGACCAAGGCACAAATTTCAAAAAATTACGAAAAAAACAACAGGGGGACCAAGGCAAAATTTTTTTGGGAGTTCCACGAACACATATAGAGCCGGGTCAAAAATGAGCCGTATTCAGAGTGTTGAGGTATCGAGCTGCGTGTTTCATTAGACTAAAAAGTTATGAACCCGCACACAAAAAATGAGAAAAACGTATTTTAAAACGTCTTTTAATCACTTTTTGAAAATTGAGGGGGAGGGAGTGTTGTGTAAACGTGGTAAATGCCGCAAAACTATGTTTCAAGTGGAAACCGAACCCACAAGCAGTGCTGCATACTTCTCCAGATCTGACTCTTATCCGGCTGCGATCTATGGCAGGGTAGAAATATTGCCAATTACAAACGAATATAAAACGCTACCATTTTTTATAAATAACAGTGTTAAACTCACAACGATTGATGAGTTTGTTAAAAACCACTGCTTGAAACTACCACGACGCATATTCTTACCACAAGAGTATGCTGTTTGTCCATCTGTGCATATGGAAGTTACTCTCGCATAACGGCCGAATGCTGGCATCACGTGAGAAGACAACCAAGATGCCTTGTTGCATCCTAAAAACGATGGCTGTATATAGCAGCGGCACAGTGGCATCTTCTAGCGACATTTGCCCTTTTCAAGGAATTTTTAAGGAATTTTTTCTCTTTAATGATTTTTTTACCTGGCCGGCCTTCGGCCGACCCTTAATTCAATGGAAGATCACCTTTCTGTCCACCGTAGTAAATGGACAAGGGCTCACATACTTTAAAAAAGGTTTTTGGCTGTTTGATACTTTTTAAGACTTTGAAAAAAAATATCAAAACAAATCAACAGGGGGGACCAAGGCACAAATTTCAAAAAATTACGAAAAAAAACAACAGGGGGGACCAAGGCAAAATTTTTTGGGAGTTCCACGAACACATATAGAGCCAAAATGGTTTTTGAGTGCATATAAAAAAGTTGGTTTTGGGGGGGGGGGGGGGGGGGTACAATGGAATAGGTCATTGTTTTGGGGGGGGGGGGGGGGGGGTACAATGGAATAGGTCATTGTTTTGGGGGGGGGGTACACTGGAATAGCTTTTTGGGGGGGGGGTACAATGGAATAGGTCATTATTTGGGGGGGGGGGTACAATGGAATAGCGGCGAATTTTTTTATAATTCTGAAAAACGATCGGCAAAATCGGAATCCTTACGATATTTGGACCAGACTGTTAATTAAGAAGAGATATTAACATTATAGCGCTAACAAAACTGAACGAGCAGATGTGGGGACTCCAGGATACCAAGCGCCAGAAGTCTTTGATGGAATTTATTCCTCTGCATGTGACGTGTTCGGGCTTGGAGCAACTCTCATGGAAATGAAACACCCGACTTCAGAAACACCTACATATACTTCAAACGAGAACATGTCCAATCGCGAAGTCGTCGAAGAATACTTTGCTCGAGAAACTGACCAAAATATTGTCCGTCTGATCAAATCTGTAATTTTTAAATATCCAACGGCTTCTACAATTTCATTCGGTTCAGTTGACTGACGCTGACCGACACTGCCGAATGACACTGGAGACTTTGCTTGCTGATGACTTCCTGAATCTAGTGGAGGAGGGAAATCCCAGTCAGTCGAAAGCCAAGTTAGTCCTGATATATTTGAGTTATCTTCACGCATAGATTTTCAATCTTAAGGTTCGAGCCATACCGATCTGAAAGACTTCTTCGGCGAAACACCGGGCATTGACGAAACCTAGGAAGCTATTTGCGCGACTTGTTATTCAAGTTCCTTGTTGGCGGCGCGTTTAAGTACGAATAAAAACTGTTGAGATGGAAATTTAATTTTGACCTACTTGTAATTTCAGAATAGTCATCCAAATGTGATGCCTAAGTGAGCAAAGTCTATTTCAAAAACCCGCGAAAAGCTTTAAATGAAAAAAAGAAAAGTAAAAAAAATCACCAGTTATTAAAATAATCAACTTCAGTGAATTGATCTTTTTATTTTTTGATCGGATTACCTCTCAGTACTGGCCCGCAGACTTTTTTGCACCTTTTCATTGGAAGCGGCATTCGTAGACAGTTGGGTTTGATTTCATGCTCTAACCCAGGACGATGGAAGTTCTTTAACCTTAGCACCGAACACTGACCACACGGAATAGAAGATATTTTTCGATTTCTTTCGTTTGCGGTTCGTTCGGCGGCAGAAAATCGACATAAAACGGATCCATCAGTTCGATTTTACTTCACACCGTGGAAGATCTGCAAGCTCGTCTCATTAAAATTCGAGCTGAAAAGTGACGAACTGCAATAGGTAGACAAGCCAGGTAATGCAATTTTAGCTGATAGCTTTTGACTGATTTTTCCTTTAGACTTTTATAACTTTTATATCCAGTTTGGATTCTTCTACGGAAAAAACCTCTTGTGCAAAAAAGACAATAAAATAGTTAATGTTGTAAGGCTGTAGCCTATAGCCCCAGCTACAAAATAGGGTGACCAAATCAGCTGCAACAAGAAGTAAATCAGCTGCAGAAAAGGTAGGCCCGAAAAAAATGAGCACGAATGTAAAAACAAGTCAAGTACATGGTATCGGTCTCAACTTTTAAAAAAAATACATTTGGGTGAAAAAAGGACATTTTAACCATTTTTGAAGGAACAGGAACATTTTATCCAGTGCTTGTTGCCATTTTGGAGCGAAAAAAAAAGATTTCGACTAAAACTTAAAAAAAAAGAAGTTTTGGAGTCCCGCAAATAGGATAAATCTTTTTAAAAAGAATAAATCGATACCCTGGCCAAGTAGGTTAATTTTTCATTCACACACCAATTAATACTCAACAATAAAAAATGGCATCATTAGTGGGAAATGATTAGTAAGTAGTACAGTCCACTCTCGATAAACCGGCATTTTTAAAAGCAGGATTTGGCTGGCCGGAAAGGAAATTAGACAAAACTTACTCCTGGTAGACCGGCACCTCCATAAACCCGCACCCAAGCTTGTCCCCCAGGGGTGCAGGTTTATCAAGAGTGTACTGTAGTGGTAAATAGCTATATTAATTTAACAAATATTTTTTGCTGTTTTTAATTTTCTATATGTAGTTGGGCACCTCTTGGCCAGTCAGCAGTCTGAACATGGAGGTGTCCATGGTCTGCATTCGGAACTCGCCAGTAGCTGTGGCCAATTTATTGACTATTCTCTCGTGGGGCGCAGCAATCACAGACAAAAAATTGATCTCGATGATGCTGTGGCACACCCGTATGCTGCCCCGTTCTGCTATTCCCCCTCGCAACAAAGAACAGATCTGCGATTAATGTATTGATTTGCAAAATTGAGTCGACATCAACTAACCACTCCATTTTTTACGCTGAAGCCGAGTTAGTATTGGGGTTCCGGCCGGAACCCCGTCCTGGAATCCCGCCGGGTCAATTTCGAAAATCCTGGTCCCGGTCCCGGTTTCAGTTTTTTTAAATCATAGACAGGGATTTCCAGTTAAGAAGATAAGGAACCATCAAACCTCTACTTTATTAATATCCAACCCTCACGTTCGACCCTCCGTCATTTCCATGCTTTTCAGGCCACTTTTGGGATTCTTTGGCATACGTAACATGTCCATCCAGTTAAGAAAATCACTAGGATTTCACATATTTTGCAAAGGTTAAATTTTTAGTCTCTAAGACTGGACTTTCAATATAATACTTTAAAGTTTTACTGTTATAAAGCAGCCAGAGAAATCTGAAATCTTTGCGATTTTTCGGAAATTGAGAAAAAGCTTCAAAAATTGTAGTAAAAAAGGCTTGGATCAAGCATAATTGTCAAATTCGAGAGCGTAATTTTATTTCGAAAGCTATTTTACTTCTTGCCCCTCATCTCTGGCAGTCATTTTTTGAAATTTTTTTGAAAAATTCAGCCATTTTTTAACTTAACTTAAAAGCATTTTTTAGGCCATATCTTTGTATTTTCAGGCAATATCTTAACCCTCAAATTACTAAGTGGGTCTTTTAGACCCATCCAAATTTTTAATTTTTTAATAATCCATTTTTACGCATTTTAATTTTTGCTTTGAGGTAAGTAACACCTATTTTGAAAGCTTATTTATTGCTCTATTCAGCAGTGTTATATTTTTAAAACAAAATCTTATCAGCTTTGAGTTACAGCTAAGATTATTAATTAACTCTTTTTTCCTGAAAATGTGTTCATCTCATTGATGAGAAAGTAATAAATCAAAACTGTTGTGTGTATCATATGATACTTTTCCGTGTCAGCTCCCTCCTTTAAAAATATCAAGGTTCGCCCTCGCAAGCAGCCACAACCGGCTCTGCTTTATGGTCGTCAGTTTTACACCTACTTTAAAATGCCTTTAAAATCCACTTTTTTGCGTAAAAATTAAAATCTGAATAAACGGACAAAAAGAGCACGAAAATTTGATACAGCAAGATAAGGATCAAAAATAGTGGTTGTTTTGCAATTTATTGAGAAAAACACAAAGTTTGTTCTGTTGCATAAAAACCTTGCCGTGGTTTCAGGGTTAAAATTAAGGTTAATCATTTTTTCTGTGGCAAATTTACTTTTTTTTGTAGCAAAAATGTTTTTTTGTGGCAAATTTTTTCTGTAGCTAATTTACTTTTTTGTGACAAATTTATTTTTTTCTGTAGCAATTTTTTTTGTAGCAAATCCGATTTCAGTCCGTAGCACATATACTTGAGGTAGTGTGCTTATTTATTTCTAAAAATTTCAGAAACACATATATATATCTGTTGATACACTTGATCTGCATACCGTTTTCAGTCTTTTTAGACCGAAAACCAATTTTCGAGAAAACCGAACCTAGAATTTCGGTTTGGTCCAGCACCCGAAAATTGCAAATTCCTGAAAGATCACAGGCAGTTTCAGAAGATCCCACTTGTACCCGGCTATTTCGGCCAACACTCTTTTCTTCACAGGAGAAAGCCCGTTAAGATCCAAAAGCGTACGGACTGAAGTGTTGCTCTTCTCAAAATGGTGGAGCATAATGTGGCTAAGGTTGATAGAATTATCATCATGCATTGTACTGGCGGTAAATCTGGTAAGCTTGAATTTAAGAATTTCAAAACTGATCCATCAGAGGTTGTTGAGCAATGAAGCAGCCGAGAGTGTGCCAAGTGCGTGTGCTAAAATAGATTTAAAGCCCAGCAGCTTTACCAGCAATTAATCCACTTGTCTTTCGTGAAGTCCAAATCTTTCATAGACTCGGAATACCAATTTTGAGAATTTTGGATGAATAAATAAGCACACTACTTCAAGTATATGTGCTACGGACTGAAATCGGATTTGCTACAAAAAAAATTGCTACAGAAAAAAAACAATTTGCTACAAAAAAAGTAAATTTGCCACAGAAAAAATGATTAACCTAAAATTAATTAAATTTCATTCTTTAAAAACGCTTTCAAACATTCTTTCACGCCTAAATAATTCATCATTGCAAGCAATAATTATGATCGACCACTCATTTTGAAGCTATGTAACTGGCTACAAAATGGTATACCGTATTTTCTGTAGTAAGTCCCCGGGGAGTTATTTTTCAACCCTTAAAAATCGAAAAAAAAAATATTTCGATTTTGAGATTTTCGGATGCCCGACCGAAATCTAAAAAGTGGAATCAACTAAGATCGTGGTGATTAAGAAAACGCAAAAAACAGATTTACAAAAAATTTTCCTTAGGCTGAGATATGAGGTCGAAATAGGGGGGAGTTATTAGAGAGGGGGACTTAATAGAGAAAATACGGTACACTATTGGGAGGTTCGACTGTATTACATATAAAAATCTAAAAACTCGATGCAAAAATTTCTAAACTAACAAGACTTTTAGGACCACTTAATAAAATCGAATGGTCATTTTTTCGAGAATATTCACGAAATTCAGAGCAGAAGCAGTATTCAGGGCACGAAAAAAATTTAGAGCCGATATTTATTTTTATTTTTCAAGGAACATGGTCACCTGTCCAAAATGATCGCCGCCCATTCAAAAATTTTCCTAATCATTGAACTTGTGTACTGATTTTTCAGCTTGGTTTCCAACAAAACAAGGCATATTATTTTATTTTCAGGTATAGTTTTGTTAGGAACAAAGTTGAAAAATCCGTACAGAAAAAAATAGAAAGGGCAGGGAGAAGTTTTGAATAGGTGAGCATGTCAATTAAAGATTTGACGCAGGAATGGGGTCTGTCCTTATCAGTGTTGTTCCGGCGCTGGGGCCTTTTTTCAAAAGAGGTTGGCGCCGGCGCCAACTTCGGCGCTGGAACAACAATGGTCCTTATTATCCTTAAAAAGGTTTCCCCTAATTTTGGGACTCTAATCCTATTTTTTAGAAGGTTTAACATCGGAATCTTTTTTGGCACAAAAAAGCTATAAGCACTAGTTAAAATAGCATATTTTTGCTGAAATTTCATAAAACGTTTTTTTCAATATTTTAAGATCTCAAACCTGGTTTTACGTCAAAAAAATATTAAAAATGAGGGTAAAACGGCATGAAATGGCTTTTACCTTCAGAAGTAGTGAAAATTTTCGAATTTTTTTTTGAAACAGCCTATAAATCACTGGCAGAAAGAATTTTTTGATGAAGAAAAGATTGAGTGCTAGAAGTCATTCATTTGACGGCGAAAACTAGTTTAAGTCGTTTTTGGACAAATTTAAAGGGTAGGGTCATATTTCATATCGCAACAAAAAATTCATTTTCTCTGACTTTTTTCAGAGTTTAAAAAAGGTTTTACCATCTGATAGCTAAGATTTCAGGCTACAAAATGGTATTTCTCGGGCTGTTGTTTGAAAAAATGTTGGCCTACGGGCTGGCTTTTTGATGAAAAGATTGGTTTGGTGGTAGCGTTTAATTATTATTAAAAAATGATACCTCATAAGAAACTACCGTAATTCCTCTAATAAGCCAACCCCCCCCCCCTGTAATTCAAAATCGTGTTCTTGGCATTGTGTTTTTGACCCATTTTTTGAAGACTTCTCTTTGGCAAGTTACCCCTCACTTTGTAGCCAGTGAGATGAGCTACGAAATAGATGGTGACTTGCCTAACAGTGGTCTTCAAAACATAGGTCAAAAACACAATGCCAAGAACACGATTTTGAATCACAAGGGGGGGGGCGGCTTATTAGAGGAATTACGGTAGAATAGCGTGGCTTCATGATGATGTTAAAACTTTTTCAAAAAATTGAAAATTTTCGATCTCATTACGCAAAACAAAAATTTGCGCCACAAAAGTGGGTTTGCGCCAAAAAAAAAGTATTTTTGCGCCAAAAAAATATGGCTAAAATTCATTTGCGCCCTCAAATTGCTCATTTACGCCCTCAAATTTATTATTTACGCCCTCAAATCGATCAAATTGGGTGGGAATTCCCTATTTTAGATGGCCATATTTTCAGAACTCGAATGTCTGACTGTGTTTAGACTTTCCAAACCGGTATCTTCAGTTTCCCTGAGCCATTCTGTAGGAGAACGCATGAGGAGCTCACTCGAGCGACCCTGAGAGCCGCAAAAAATTTGCACTATATCGAGGTTCGCACTAAATCGGGGTTCCACTTTCGATACTTTCAAAGACTTTTGACCAAGTCCATCGAACTCGAGGTCGCACTAAATCGGGGATTGACTGTACCAGAAAGAGAGAGGTAAGTTTTCTCGGGCGGAGGTGCACTGGTGATGGTACCTAGGTGAAGTACCTATGTGGGTACCAAGTGGTCGTCCACTTATATCATAAAAATTTTTACATTTTTCATGTTCCAAAACCTGTTTTCTGGACTAATTCGGCCATGCTGAAGATGGTTTGACAGTGGTAAAATCCCGTGTTCTCAAGTATTTTTTGAGTGTTGTGAAATAATTGATTTTGGTGAAATCAATTATTCACCAAAACTCAAAATATACTCGAGAACACGGGATTTTACCACTGTCAAACCATCTTCAGCATGGCCGAATTAGTCCAGAAAACAGGTTTTGGAACATGAAAAATGTAAAAATTTTTATGATATAAGTGGACGATCGGCTGGTTTCGCTGGTTGAGACTAAAAAATTTAAATTCCCGCAAAATTTTGGCTAAAAAAAGCATTTTGGTCGATTTGAGGGCGTAAAAAATAAATTTGAGGGCGTAAATGAGTAATTTGAGGGCGTAAATAAGCATTTTGATCAATTTCAAATTTGAGGGCGTAAATAATTAATTTGAGGGCGTAAATGAGCATTTTGAGGGCGCAAATCACCTATAGCCAAAAAATATTGTCCGTTTCGTTTTGGATAAATGTGATTTGGCAATTTTTGTTTTCGCCAAGTTTCACCTAGCCGAAAAAAGTAGAAGTCAACCCTAGCCGAGATACCGATTAGAGAAAGCGCGGTGTATGGACGAAATGTCCGTGCGCCCCTGGCTGCAGTAGTACCGATCAAATTCAAGTTTTATAGATATAAGTGGGAGGCGCGAACGCCGTCCCACACACGCAAAAATTTAGCTGTTGGCCTACCCCAGTTTGGAGCCGCCATACAGGTCAGCCTGCGCCTCAAGTGCAATGGGCAAGCCTCACCATAGAGCCGAGGTCTTGGTGATCACCTCGAACTCCCAGCCAGGTAAGTTTATGAGCCATTGGCATATGGCATATATGACTTGGATATGTCTACAAACTAATAAGATTGGGGTACTACCAGACAACTAGACAAATATCGTCTAAGAGACAAAGTGAGAAAAGCATTATATGCCTTTAACTGTCGAAGGGAATTCCGTTTGTCTAGTTGTCTGTGAGTACCTTAATCCCATCAGTTTGTAGACATATCTAAAGTATATATGCCATGTGCCAATGGCTCATAAACTTACCTGGCTGGGAGTTCGAGGTGATCACCAAGACCTCGGCTCTATGGTGAGGCTTGCCCATTGCACTTGAGGCGCAGGCTGACCTGTATGGCGGCTCCAAACTGGGGTAGGCCAACAGCTAAATTTTTGCGTGTGTGGGACGGCGTTCGCGCCTCCCACTTATATTTATAAACTTGAATTTGATCAAGACTATCGACTGCAACTATCATAGATAAAAAATTTGCACATAGAAAAGGCAGACACCAGCAGTTATTTACCGAACATGCATTCTCATCTAGATCTCTAAAGTTTTTGACTAGTTTTTAACACGAGAACGGTTCGTTGTGATTTCCATCGATTCTAACTCAGAATTTTACGCTAAACACGACGGTCAAATGAGTTTTTTTTTTAATTTTAGTCGCAAGTGAGGAAATCCAGGCAATTTCAAATTTGCTGAAACATGATATTCCATATCATTGAGACTCTAACTTCTTTCAGATGGTTCTCTCGTATATTTGTAGTCCAACATAGCGAATAACATCTTAAAATGGTGAGCTGGATCAGGGCTATCGATTGCACCCAAATTTACAGCACTGTGATCATAGTTTCACAGAGAATCAATGATTTTCCCTCTAAGATACAGTTTCAGATATTTTTATTTTTAGAATTGAAATGGGACAATACTTTTTTTTCCGCCTAATTTACTTCTTTTTCCGCCTAAAACACTTTTTTCTCCGCCTAATTTTTTTCCGCCTAAAACACTTTTTTCTCCGCCTAAAACACTTTTTTCTCCGCCTAATTTTTTTCCGCCTAAAACACTTTTTTCTCCGCCTAATTTACTTCTTTTTCCGCCTAAAACACTTTTTTCTCCGCCTAATTTTTTTCCGCCTAAAACACTTTTTTCTCCGCCTAAAACACTTTTTTCTCCGCCTAAAACACTTTTTTCTCCGCCTAATTTTTTCTCCGCCTAAAACACTTTTTTCTCCGCCTAAAACACTTTTTTCTCCGCCTAAAACACTTTTTTCTCCGCCTAATTTTTTCCGCCTAAAACACTTTTTTTTCCGCCTAATTTACTTCTTTTTCCGCCTAAAACACTTTTTTCTCCGCCTAATTTTTTTCCGCCTAAAACACTTTTTTTTCCGCCTAATTTACTTCTTTTTCCGCCTAAAACACTTTTTTCTCCGCCTAATTTTTTTCCGCCTAAAACACTTTTTTCTCCGCCTAAAACACTTTTTTCTCCGCCTAATTTTTTTCCGCCTAAAACACTTTTTTTTCCGCCTAATTTACTTCTTTTTCCGCCTAAAACACTTTTTCTCCGCCTAATTTTTTTCCGCCTAAAACACTTTTTTCTCCGCCTAAAACACTTTTTTCTCCGCCTAATTTTTTTCCGCCTAAAACACTTTTTTCTCCGCCTAAAACACTTTTTTCTCCGCCTAATTTTTTCCGCCTAAAACACTTTTTTCTCCGCCTAATTTTTTTCCGCCTAAAACACTTTTTTCTCCGCCTAATTTTTTTCCGCCTAAAACACTTTTTTCTCCGCCTAAAACACTTTTTTCTCCGCCTAATTTTTTTCCGCCTAAAACACTTTTTTCTCCGCCTAAAACACTTTTTTCTCCGCCTAATTTTTTCCGCCTAAAACACTTTTTTTTCCGCCTAATTTACTTCTTTTTCCGCCTAAAACACTTTTTTCTCCGCCTAATTTTTTTCCGCCTAAAACACTTTTTTCTCCGCCTAAAACACTTTTTTCTCCGCCTAATTTTTTTCCGCCTAAAACACTTTTTTCTCCGCCTAAAACACTTTTTTCTCCGCCTAATTTTTTTCCGCCTAAAACACTTTTTTTTCCGCCTAATTTACTTCTTTTTCCGCCTAAAACACTTTTTTCTCCGCCTAATTTTTTTCCGCCTAAAACACTTTTTTCCGCCTAATTTACTTCTTTTTCCGCCTAAAACACTTTTTTCTCCGCCTAATTTTTTTCCGCCTAAAACACTTTTTTTTCCGCCTAATTTACTCTTTTTTCCGCCTAATTTTGATTCTCGACACGAAATCAACCATTTTAAAAATTTTTTGTGTGAAATTCAGAAGTGGGCAAAGACCAGATGGCTGGAGACCCACTCCGGAATGGCCAAAAGGCCAAAATTATTGGTTTTTTGGGGTTTACTAAAGGGGAGTAAACTTTTTGAGAAAAATCGATTGAGCTGATCAGATTTCGGGTCCGATCGGCTTAATCGCCCACAATTCCACCCTGAACCACTCGAAACCACCATAAACCTGGAATTCTGAGCGATTAAGCCGATCGGACCCGAAATCTGATCCGCTCAATCGATTTTTCTCAAAAAGTTTACTCCCCCTTTAGTAAACCCCCAAAAAACCAATAATTTTGGCCTTTTGGCCATTCCGAAGTGGGTCTCCAGCCATCTGGTCTTTGCCCACTTCTGAATTTCACACAAAAATTTTTAAAATGGTTGATTTCGTGTCGAGAATCAAAATTAGGCGGAAAAAGAGTAAATTAGGCGGAAAAAAGAGTAAATTAGGCGGAAAAAGAAGTAAATTAGGCGGAAAAAGAAGTAAATTAGGCGGAGAAAAAAGTGTTTTAGGCGGAAAAAGAAGTAAATTAGGCGGAGAAAAAAGTATTGTCCATTAAAATGGCCAAACTCTGCCTACAAATCACTTCTGGCTAGTCTGTTTTGAAGCATTTTAGAATATTCTAAATTTAAAATGCTGATTTTCAACTCTCACTGTTGTTTCGGAAAAAATTCGCATTTAATAGAAAAATGATGTGGTTAATGCCTTGGCTACAATGGAGGTGTGAGGTAGAGGTGCGAGATAGTGGCTACATTGGAGGTGGGTGGTAAGGTCAGGGTGGCTACAATGACCTTGCACCTTGTATCTCACACCTCGGCCTCATACCTCGCAACCCGGTAAAAAATTTTTCCAAGATCCATTTTATTCTGTCGAAAACTTTATTTATAGGACAATATAGGTCCAAAATAGCCCCCACGTATCAATTAAGCCATTTTTAGCATTTTCAAATTTTTCTGAAGACCTGAAAACACTAGCAGGGTATCTAGGTAAACCTTCGCTTGAGGTCGAGGTGCGAGGTCCGTTTTTTAATTTTTTTCATATCCGATAGCCGAAAGGTTAATTTATTCAGTGGTGGACCTTGAAAATAGGTCAAACAACTCAGTAGCCTGCTATTCAGCAATTGAAGCACCGAATTTATACTTAGGAAAATCTTGAAGACGATAATGAAAGCTGTAAGGAAGCTGTCCCACGGGAATCATCATTCTCGGCATTCTCGACTCGTTTGGTGAAAACAGAGCCCAGTTTTAATTTCCATCAGCCATCACTTTAAGAAGACTGTTCTTTTGCTCAGCAATGTGGACAACCTGAATATTCAAAAATGAAAGACAATTTATAGATTAACGAAAGTTCTTCTGCAGTTTTCTGGAGACCCACGTCCGGCACAGACTGACATTCGACTCGCTACAAATTGTGACTCGCTACAGTTTTTTCAAATTGGCGCGTTTTGGTGCTCAGTCTGAGGCACACGTTTGAGTCCGTCCGAACGTGCGATGGCCTACCCTTGCCTAAGGCCTAAGTTAAAAAAAATGAAAAATAAACTTCTTTTTAAGGAAAAAACTTCTTTTCAAAAACTTCTTTTTTAAGGATCTTTTGTAGCAGATCTACTTAGCTACTGGAAAATATATAAGTTTGATGAAAACTTTTCAAAATAAACAATTTTTATCAATTTTTGTACAGTATGACCGACCCAAAAAAATCGTTCGTTTGATTAATAATTTTTGTTGACTTTATTTAGCTCAAAAAGTGACCAATTTCATGTTTATTTGAAAATCTTCAATTTCAAGTTGAAGATCTATATTTCCTCTTTCAATTGAGCTCTTATTCATAAATTGTGAAAAAAACAGTCACCAAGATATGGATAACTGAATACAAAAAGTGGCTAATTAATCATAAGAACACTGCCCACCACTACCTTCTCATATAACTCGCCCTGATTCAAATGTCGGCTTTTGCTATGGGGCTCAAATGCGAGGGCTCAAATACGGGAGGCTCAAATGCGGGGGCTCAAATGCGGGAGCTCAAATCCAAAGGGCTCAAATGCGTGTTAACGCTCTTCTCTGTTGATGCTGTCATCCCTCGCTTTGGCCTTAGGTATCTTCTCTCTTTTGGGAACTCATATAGAAAGGCCCCCCACATTTTTGAAAATATTTGCCTTGGTCCCCCCTGTTGTTTTTTTGGAATTTTTTACAATTTTATAATTTTTATATTCTTTCAGTTAGCAGCTAATATTTAAATTTGCATAACAAACACAATAATTATTTTATTAATCATCAAATACATCATAAAATTTTGAATTCTGAACAAAAAAACAACAGGGGGACCAAGGCAAAAATTTTCAAAAATTTGGGGGCCCTTTCTGTATGAGTCCCCTCTTTTGTTCCTTTTTTTTCAGCCCTCGGTTTAACTCTCTGACTCTTGATTAAAAATGCACTGAAGACTCTTTTTGCCTAGCTGCAGTGACCAAAACAGTGACTCCAGTTAACAAAACTATGTTCAAATTCCATCTTTTTGGGGTATCCAGGTACCCTTTCAGGTTGGATTGTTTTGGGGACCAAGGCAAAAAGTCAAATTTTGGTCAAAAAAATTTTTTTCACTAATTCCTAAATCATGTTTAAATGACTTCTAAGTGATTTTATTTGCTTAAAACAATAAGAAAGTTTTTTTCTAACACTTTTTCACATAAAAAATGAACTTTTTGAAAAAAAAAATTTTGACCAAAATTTGACTTTTTGCCTTGGTCCCCCAAGGCAATCCAACCTGAAAGGGTACCTGGATACCCCAAAAAGATGGAATTTGAACATAGTTTTGTTAACTGAGGCCTACTGCGTAAAGAAACTCTGGTGTGCATGCGTTTTTATGCATCCAGAGTCACTTTCGAGTGATTTGTGTCTGAGTTATGTGGGTGTGCGCACCTCAACCCCAAGCAACCATGCCCCCTGCGCCCTCGAAGGGGCGCAGGCGGCTTGGTTGGTTAGAGAGGCTCGCACAGACTTACCTGAGACATAATTCCGAGCAAGACTCTTAATCAAAATGCATATAGTGGCACTTTATGCCCAGCTCCAGTGACCAAAACGGGGAAGAATACCTTAATACCAGGTGATTTACCTTGGTCCCCCAAGGCAAAAAGCCATATTTTAGTCAAAAAAAATTTTCTGTCAAAAAATCAATTTTTTATGTGGGAAAGTGTCACAAAATAACTTGCTTATCGTTTTAAGCACATAAAAGTTACTTAGAAGTCATTTAAACATAATTTTTAAATAAGTAAAAATGAGCCATTGGCACATGACATATATACCTTAGATACCGTATATTCTCTATTAATCCCCCACTCTCTAATAATCGGCACACCTAGAATACAAGAGAAATTTTTAAGGAAACAGTAAGGAAAAGTAGTCGAAGTTTACTATGCCTATTAAAAACGACGTAGTGGTCAAGGTGTCCAGTAAAAACGCTTACGCAAAAAACGCCTGCAGTAAAAAGGCCTAATCAAAAACGCCTACACAAAAACGGCTACCAGACAAATTCCAATATTTTTGGAAAATGTCGCGCGACATTTTCCAAAAATATTGGAATTTGTCTGGTAGCCACAAAAACGCCTACGCAAAAAGGCCTACAGTAAAAACGCCTACGCAAAAAGGCCTACAGTAAAAACGCCTATAAAATTATCTACATTTTTTCAGTCCTGAAACGAATAGAATTCCAACTTTCTGAGGTTGGTTCATAGAAAATCATTTGAAAAACAAGGATAGTTAGACAAAATACAGCAATATTATTGGTTTAAAAATACGGAGCTAATTAGGGCAGCGACATATTGCGCCATATCAAATTGCGCCGCCGTAAATTGCGCCAATGTAAATTGCGCCACCGCAAATTGCGCCACATTCAAATTGCGCCACCGCAAATTGCGCCGTATTCAAATTGCGCCATTGTGTGGTGTAATGAAACATCTCCATTAAACCTTTTAAAATTCTCGTCTTAACCTGTTTTCATGTGCTCTAACGATCAGTTTAGCAAATGGTCAGAGTATTTCATACTGAAAGGGGCAATGTCCTTGGCTTCTGCAATGGCTATTCAATGAGGTTCCGTGAAGTGCGGAAACGTGATGGCAAATGGATTCGGATTCTCCGTTTCAACGCAGTTTAATCGGTACTTCAGTCATGACAATCCGTCGCTTGCAGATGTAATCTTGAAGCTTCAGACAGATGAGGAGAAGGTGCGACAGAAAATTGTACTGTAATTTCTCTATTACTTTTCTTGAGCGTGCATATAAATCATAATGTTCAGTCGTCTCCACAATCCGTTGGCGCGCGCGACAGGTGGAATGAGGTCGAAAAAAGCAATCTATTCCGCCTATCAAATTAAGCAGCTGGTTACCAACTACGTCGATGGTGGTGGGCAACTTCAGATGGAATTCCTTGTCTCAATTGGCGCCCATCTAGAAAAGTAGCAAAGCAATTGAATCACAAAGTTTATGTTACTTAAGTTTCTGTTGTGCGTTTTTGGTTTATTGTTATGCATTTCTCTAATCGAAATAAACTAGTAATTGTTGTTGAAAAGATTTTTTGGAGGAATGAGAATTAATTGGTTTTTTTTAAATCAGAAACCTTTGCCGTAAAAAGGGCCAGTGATCTACAAACTCGATTTTACCGATACTCACAAAATACCCTAGAAAACCATATTTTACCACTATCAAACCATTTTCAGCATGCCCGAATTAGTCTAGAAAACTAGTTTTCAAACCCGAAAAAGTAAAAAAAATTGCTCCAAGTGGACGACCACTTGGTTTAGATGGTTCAGACTGAAAAATTTTAATACCCACGAAATACGTTAGACAGAAAGTGAGTGTCAAAAAAGTCATTCGGTACACTGAAAGTTAGAATGAAAGTAAGACTGAGAAGCAATTTCTCCACGTTGGTACATACTGAAAGTGAGAGTGAAAGGAAAATATTTTTTGAATGAAAGGAAACGTGGCTTTACTGGCGCAATCTGCGGCGGCGCAATTTGAATGCGGCGCAATCTGCAGTGGCGCAATCTGATTTTGGCGCAATCTGCGGTGGCGCAATTTGCGGCGGCGCAATTTAAATGCGGCGCAATTTGCGGCGGCGCAATTTGAATGTGGCGCAATTTGATATGGCGCAATACGTCGCTGCCCGCTAATTAGCCGCGGATTTAACTGGCCACTGCCCGAGTAGCAGAAATCAGTGAAAGCTGGTCGCGGGTTTGATTCCCAGCCATGTCACAGCACGTCTAACATAGTTTTTAATACTAATGTATTACTGTTATTTGAGAAAAAAAATAATGTCTGCTGTCACTTGGATTTAACATGTAACCTCACAATTTCACGGCGTGTCAAAATTCAAAAACGTAATCAGTAGAGAAATTTTGCGCGAAATGCGAAATTGAAAAAAGCAGCAATTTTCAATGGATTTTTTCTTTTGGTTTGTATTACTGAATTATGTCCATTCCGTTTGTGTTTTTGTGTTTATCTTAAACTGGTGAGATTCGCTGTTTTCGGGCTTTCTATCGAGCCATCACTTGCAAACAAAAGATAGCGAATTTGGTTGCCACAATTTATTTTATGAAAAGATCACTGAAAAAATTCACTGAGTTGTGTGCTAAAACTACACTGAGCTTCTGTTTTTGATACAAACGCTAAAAACAAAATCGTTAGCGTAATAGCCCGTTAATTTTGGCGTATGTATGTGCAATATCGCTCCAATTAATACGAAATTTTTATCTTTTATACGGCGCGATCTCGAAAGTTAGTATTTTCCAGTCAAAAACCATGGTTTTTTTGGCTTAAAATGGTTATAACTACGGAAAATTCTGGAATTTCGAAAATCCCTCTGAGGATCTTGTAGTAGAGATTGCGGCCTTCATTTTGGTATATAGAAAGTTAAAAAAAGTCCGTGGTTTTGAGATTTTTGACCATGGAAAAATTTTGACTATATTTTTCTTGTATTCAGGCATATCGATGATTTCGAGACATTTTCTGGACAAAGCTGGTAATCCTCCACAAGATCAGAATTTGACAAATCTGTGAAGATGTTGGAAAATCGCTTGTGTATGAAATCAGCACCTAAGCTCCTCCTTTCGTTGTCTCTAAGCTTTCACCAATTGATGATCTTAAGCTGCTAGGAAGTCGACTGAGCTGGAGACAGAGATGTGCATTGAAAACTGATCTGATCAAGGTAGGATACATCCAGGAAACCATTTAAAAAAAGTTTATAATTATAGCTTGGTAAAGATATCTTCGCTTCGAACAAAAAAGTGCGTGACTTAGTGAAGAAATTCAGGCTACCAAATTCGGCAAATTCTCTTCTTCTAGTTGGACTCTCTGATGATCTCTGACTCTCTGATGAGGTTTTCAACTGGAGACATCAATTTTTTTTGTGCAGTCTATGGTCATCTTGGTGCGTCGTCGTCTCATCCCTGCCTTCTCTGCAAATCGCCCAAAGAAGACTTTAAAGTAGGAAACCCTTTTGCAAAACGATCTCTGGAATCTGTTGCTATTGCAGGAAACCACATACGAAAGCTATTAAGCGGTAATGGACCGGAAGAAATCTCGAATGTCATAAAAGATGGACCATGTCATTCTCAGTTCCGCCTACTGCTTACACTTTTGGGCAAAATGCAATCTTTGGCCAAAGCAGAATTTCTGGTGAAAGAAGAAGTCGTGATGTTCAAAAGTTGGACCAGACAATATTTCAGTTGTATCAGAGTAAGATATTAACTATTTCATTTACTTCATTAATGTGCTATCTCATCATTGCAGAATATTGTCCGGGGGGCTTCTATCAAAACTTTGGGGCTTCTATCAAAACAATCAATTGAGGCGCTTCATTGCAAAGTCAACAGTGATGAAAGAAGATTTAATGAAACAGTCCTATATCAGAAATATTTTGTGTGACTTGGAAATTCGTTATGATGAAATGGAGTTTGAAATTGAAGAAGAAATTATTATCGTGAGTAATTGATTTTGATAAATCAAGAATTTACCATAACTCAAAAATTTCTCGATAAAACGTGATTTTCCCACTGTCGAACCATTTTCAGCATGCTCGAATTAGTGCAGAAAAATTATTTTGGAACCCGAAAACGCAAAAAAAAAATTTTTGATCCAAGTGGACGACCACTTGGTTTTGTCTGGTCACCCTGGATGAAGTTCTGAGCGATTATAAGGCGTGATGTAGACGTTGATGGTTTGAATCCACCTGGGCGCATACTCTATTATCATGATTTGGAGTGTTGCTTTTGGCATCGACCCCGAATATCTCGAAACCTCCTTACGCCTGTCGTATGGCTCCACCACGATGTTAACGTGCTCATCCATCCTTAGCCAGTATTCCGTGATCGCTTATTTCATAACACATTTTTCTTGAAAACACTTTGTTTAATAATAAAAAATTTCGAAACTATTTTCCCATAAGGACTTTTTGCTATATTCAATTGTCTCTATAAAGACTTTTTGCTATAATCAATTGTTTTTTTAAAAATTCTCTTATATTTTTTTTCACGTATGGTTATGTATACAGTGGCGGGTGCAGTAATGAACGTTCCCAGTCAATTTTTCGTCTTGTTATGACAGAACTCTCGAAGGAGAAGACCGAACGAACAATGATGGTGAAGCTGCTAACTATTGTGGTTTTTGACAGGACTTGAAAGACGTTTTCTGTAATTTTGGAGAAAACGTTGTTACAAAATTTTTCTTTCGGCCCATCGTGTTCTTTGGTCATGAAACTTTCGGTTTCGGTTTCTGGGTTAGGTTTGATCTGCAAATCGCTGTTTTGGAAAGTTCTTCTTTTGTTCTGAACCTAATTTTTCCACAAAAAAATATAGTCACGCAGAAGCTGTCGTTACTATAATAAAAACCACTCAATTCTGCGTGGAATAATATAAAAGCTTTGATTCAAATCAAAATATTTTGCTTATTCAAATATTCTGAAAAAAATACATGTCAAAAATATCGTTAAAATTCCGGTGTGTGTATGATTTTTCTCATTTACTAATTTTTGTCACCCATGTTTTTTTCAAAATGTTCTTTATAATATAAGCCGCTAAACTATAGCCCACTAAATATAAAGGCCACTAAATATAAAGGCCACTAAACATAATATAGGCCACTAAACACAAAAAAAATTTTAACTAATTTTTTCGCCCTTACTGGACGGTGAATTCACCGTCCAGTAATTTCTCCTGTGGTAAATTAGCCTTTCCAAAATCACGGCGTGTCAAAATTCAAAAACGTAATCAGAATAGTTCAAACAAAACGCCAAGAATTTTCAAAAGGCAATTTAAAAATTTTGCTGTGAAAATATTGAGCTTTTTTTTTCTTTTCACCGATAGGACGGATATTCTCAAAATTAAAGGACTAATACAAACCGAAAGATAACAGTTTATCCTTCGTAACACAAATTAACGGCACACCTAGAATACAAGAGAAATTTTAAGGAAACAATTGATTATAGCAAAAAGTCCTTATAGAAACAATTGAATATAGCAAAAAGTCTTTATGGGAAAAATAGTTTCGAAAAAAATAGTTATTGTGAAAAAAGATTTCATGACAAATAGTTCTGGAATAATCGGTTGCGTTTTCGTTTTGCTTTTGACGCTTTTTGGCTTCTTTTTTGTTGCCAATATTCTTTTCGTGTTCTCTGAATTATCGTTTATTGATTTAGTTTTTTTGGTAAAGGCACATTTGGTAAAAAAAATTTTGGTAAAAGCACATTTGGTAAATTTTCTTTTGCTAAGGCACTTTGTAGTTGTTTTTGTGTCAAAGACCTTCTTATTCCAACTTTTTCGTCTTTTTCCCTTTCTTTCTCCTGGTTTCTATATATATATCCTCCCAGTAAAATTTTTCTTAATTTTACTCATTTTTTCTAACTTAAAATTATGTGTTAGATTAGGTTTGTTAGGACCAAAATCAATATTTCACCTACGCAAACCCCAAAACGTGCGGTGGATCCCTCCTGGCCAGGTGGATGTCCACCTGGGTGACCTACGAAATTAAAATTTTTTTAGAATAAAAAATAAACCATTTTTTCTTACTTAAAATTGTGTTAGGAATTCGGCTTGTTAAGACCAAAAGTGCGATTTTACTTACCCAACTCCGAACCTGGGGTGGCTACCACCTGGACAGGTTGATATCCAGGTAACTCCAGAGAAGGGGTGAATTCACCCAAATGACCTGAAAAGTCAAACGCCTGTTTTTTTGAAAAAATAAAAAAAGGTATGCGCTCAGGTGGATTCGAACCAGCGACCTAAATCAACCCTTAGAATTACTAACAACCCCATCATGCAGTGTGACCAAACCAAGTGGTCGTCCACTTGGATCAAAAATTCTTTTTTCACGTTTTCAGGTTCGAAAACAACTTTTCTGCACTAATTAGAGCATCCTGAAGATGGTTTGACAGTGGTAAAATCACGTTTTATCGAGAAATTTTTGAGTTATGGTAAATTCTTGATTTATCAAATCAATTACTCACGATAATTCAAAATTTTCTTGGTAAAACGTGATTTTACCACTGTCAAACCATTTTCAGCATGCTCGAATTAGTGCAGAAAAATTATTTTGGAACCCGAAAACGCAAAAAAAATTTTTTGATCCAAGTGGACGACCACTTGGTTTTGTCTGGTCACCCTGGATGAAGTTCTGAGCGATTATAAGGCGTGATGTAGACGTTGATGGTTCGAATCCACCTGGGCGCATACTCTTATTATCATGATTTGGAGTGTTGCTTTTGGCATCGACCCCGAATATCTCGAAACCTCCTTACGCCTGTCGTATGGCTCCACCACGATGTTAACGTGCTCATCCATCCTTAGCCAGTATTCCGTGATCGCTTATTTCATAACACATTTTTCTTGAAAACACTTTTTTAATAATAAAAAATTTCGAAACTATTTTTCTCATAAAGACTTTTTGCTATATTCAATTGTCTCTATAAAGACTTTTGCTATAATCAATTGTTTTTTTAAAAATTTCTCTTATATTCTAGGTGTGCCTAATAATCCCCCAGCCCCATTTCTTTGACTAGGATTTCAGAGTTTAGGCCATTTTTGGTTGAAAATTTCCGGATTTTTCGAGGGTTGAAAAATAATCCCCATGGTGGTTTAATAGAGAATATACGGTAGGTCTGCAAACTGATAAGATTGGGGTACTCATAGACAATTAGACAAATATCGTCTAAAGCCGCAAACACAATGAGGAGGCAGCATCCTCAATCAGACTCCGCAAACAGCACCCGCAGTCTGTTTTAGCCTCCACACTCTGTTCACAATGAGGATGAAACATCCGCAGTCAGCATCCGCGAACAGCATCCGCAACACAATTCTTATTGTGAAACACTCAGAGTGCGGATGCTGTTTGCGGATGCTGTTTCCACAGTCAATATAATTTTTATGAAGATTTACTCATAACTTTACTCATAATTTATCTCTAAATAAAATATACTTTAATCTGCAATGGTGGTTAAAAAATCGGAAAATGAGAAGCGAAGTGGTGAGCTTATTGATCGCGTCCGTTACTGCCCCTGCTTATACGATATGGCGAATGAGAAGTACAAGGACAATCAGTGGAAGAACAACATATAGGCCAGGATAGCCACGGATCTAGGGTTCTCAGGTATATTTTTATTGCACTTCATTGCATTTGATGTCATTTTTTTGGTGAATTCAGATGGCAAGAAGCAGCTGCCACATGGAAAAATCTGCGTATATACTTCAAGAAGAATCGAGCCGTCAAAAAGCCAAGTGCAATGCAAACGATTACAAAAGGAAGTGGGTGCACTTCGACGCCATGGCTTTCGTTGTCCCATTTATCGAAGAGCGTCAAGAGCAGTCGTCAAGCCTAGCTATCAGCAGCAATGTCAAGGAATATGAGGAGGAAAATGACCAGATTCTTCCGGGCAAAGAGCAAAATCAGGATGAAGATTTCAACAAGACGGTAAGTTTTCATGGTTGAACTCGGAATGACATATTGAGTTGTTTTTAGTGTCAAATGAAGAAAGGTGTGGTGAAAGCACAACTGAGGTCACTCCAGCTAAGAAGAAGCGAAAAATCAATGACCCGGACCGCGGAAAAAGAAGTAAATTAGGCGGAGAAAAAAGTATTGTCCATTAAAATGGCCAAACTCTGCCTACAAATCACTTCTGGCTAGTCTGTTTTGAAGAATTTTAGAATATTCTAATTTAAAATGCTGATTTTCAACTCTCACTGTTGTTTCGGAAAAAAATTCGCATTTAATAGAAAAATGATGTGGTTAATGCCTTGGCTACAATGGAGGTGTGAGGTAGAGGTGCGAGGTGCGAGATAGTGGCTACAATGAAGTGGATGTAAGGTCAGGGTGGCTACAACGACCTTGCCACCTTTATCTCACACCTCGACCTCGTACCTCGCAACTCGGTAAAAAATTTTCCAAGATCATTTTATTCTGTCGAAAACTTTATTTATAGGACATATAGGTCCAAAATAGCACCCCACGTATCAATTTAGCCATTTATAGCATTTTTTAAAATTTTTCTGGAAGACCTTGAAAAACACTAGCAGGTATCTAGGTAAAACCTTCGCTACGATGGAGGTGCGAGGTGTGAGGTCCGTTTTTTAATTTTTTATAATGATAGCGGGAAAGTTTATTTTTAGTGTGGCGGACCTTAAAAATAGGTCAAAAAAAACTCTTCAGATCAGTAATTATGACCCAGCCTCAGTTCTATTTAGAATCCATGCACTAACTGAACCGAATGGTCGTCCACTTGTAGCAATTTTTTAAATATTTTTTGGGTTTCAAAACATGTTTTCTGACAAATACTAACACTGATCAGACTAACGTGTTGAGGGGCCAAACGTCCATTTTTGATAGGAGGAACCGAATGTCCCATTTTATGTAAAGGGGGCCAAACGTACCTCTTTTAGGAGGGGGCAAACTCCCGAGAAGCCAACACGGTCGCGGGGGCCAAATGGCCCGGTCTTAAATAGTGAAATAATATATGTCTAACTCCTAACTCAAATAACGTTTATTGAGTGCACCAGCAAACAATAACAAAAGCTATAGGTCAAACACAAAGAAGGACTATAGATTCAGTCGATTTTTCCGACTTTTCAACGAGCAAACAGGGCACCACCACCAGCTCCACCATCAGGCCGTGCGCACTGGACGATCACTCACATTTCGCTGACCAAGCGCGGCGGCGGATTTACCTAAATTGAGAAGAATAGCTACTTATTTCGGCATGAAAAACCAAGGCTTACGATCTTTGCGAGCTTCACGAGAACGGTTTCGGACCACCTTGCTGTGAATGGCGCAGGAAATGCAGTATGCAACTTGGGTACAGCTTCGGCAGAGCATATTCTAAAAGTGGTTCAAGTAGGCATAAACAGCGACACAAAAAGCCACTGCGGACAAATCAAGAGCACCAAAATACAAGAACAAACACAATGGACATCATGAATACAAAAATGTTCAGAATAGAAAACACGTGAATATTCCGATATTTTGTGCTCCGAAGATTAGTGCAAAGGCCTTGCACACAAAGACTCTCCTAGAAGCTCACAACAGACAAAACTTACGTTTCGTAGACAGAGGCATCAGTCATGTCACGCACAGCAGCAGCCTCGACGATGTTTCGGACCACAAACTTTCTTGATCGCCTTGTCTTTGGACAACTTCGGCGCAATTGGTGCTCGGATCGACTTGACGTGTCCTCGTCCGTTCTTGTTCCTTCCATGACTTCGGCGCCTTGGTCGTCATTGCTTTTCTCGCAGCGAATACTTGAATGAAAAAGACAAGTAGAGAAATTTTTCGGATCACGAAACAAT